>JAVHNC010072725.1:13801-23876 GCA_034782935.1 Micropsitta keiensis | reverse complement strand
ATGCTGCTCTAGAGGGCTATGTTTTATCTGCCAGTATGATAAATATGTGAACATTTAAGTAGCACTAAAGACATATGTATGGGTATCTCAATCAAGCCTGGTATCAGAATCATAAAAAGGACTCCGAATACCAGCTTTCCACAGCCCCAAAGCAGGATGATGGCATGTGGAGAACCTGGCCTTTTATCCTAATTGTATTGGAATTCTTGTACAACATGGCACCTACTAAAAGGGTCAGGGTAGGGGACATTTGAATGTACTTATGAGACACTCTTAAGTAACTGTTGGAGCATCTTTAAAGGATGTAAAATTTAATTGTGGGAGCAAAAAATCTCTGCATTTTTTTGGTGTTTTCCTTCTCTTTGGTGACTTTTGATCTTAGTTTTCTACAGCAAACCGATTCCCCAGAATGTTTCAATGTAAACCGAGCCTCCTTCATTTCCCTCTCTGCTGATAGAAGGCTGTGGCAGGAATTCTCAGTGGATATGTCACATTGTTAGTCCTTACTCCCCCTTCAATTGGCTGACATTTTCAGGAAGATGCTTTTCTTTGCATACTTACAGGCAAAGCTCTGGCAGGCTGGAGTATAAGGTTAAAAAAAACCCTGAACAACAGTAGCTGTAGTGAGAGCTCGAATGTTGGCATTCCTTCATTTCATCCTGCATACAGACAAGAGCCAAGTGTATCAAAGCCCCATCCTGGTATCTCTGGGAGACTGGCTGTGAGAGCAAACAACCAGGAGCAGCTTCCACTCTGGACAGGCTGCTGATTTGAAGTATTTCACTTGTGTTTGCCCACGCTGTGACTGTCAGTGAGCATCAGTGAGCATCAGTCAGAAGTGGCCTGACCTTTTCGGAACAGGTTTTCATTGACAGCAACATTTGAAAGTAATCATTCTGAAGAGACTGGTGTCTTTAAAGTGCAGCAAATATCTCAGAGCTGTAAAAGCTGCTTAATGCTGAGATGGTTACAAACAGCTTCTGTGCGTGTTTAAATGCTTGATGCTTAGATACAGGCTGGGGAACTCTTTTTCTCTGAAGGTAAATCCTAGCGGTGAACTGATAAGCCAGAGACAGGCCTGGGTTTACTTTGACTCCTCAACTTTATCATTTGATAACTAAGGCAGACTTGTGTTATTACTGTTAATTGCTTCCAAAACCCATTCTGGACAATGCAGCCCTTGTACTGGGCTTATTTATGTGATGCCTAACCATGTAAATACATAGGAGTTCTCTGGCTGGAAGGGCCTTGGCCATACAATGGTTCCCTTTGGAGTGTGGTGGAGGCTTCCCGCTGCCCAGGGCAAAGCAGGGCTGTTTGGGGTTTGGTTGTTTTCTTCCTCAGTTCTGATCGCTCCCTTGTCACAGATGGATGGTTGAGAGAGGGTGAGTGTTGTCAATGGGCTTATTTCTCATTCCTCTGCCTTTGTGGAATGTTTGTTCCTCTGCTCTAGACATGCACACAGCCAGTAGTTCTTGTCTCTACCCTGAGAAGCTGGAGTGCTCCTGCAATTGTAAGGTCAAAAGAAGACAGGCAAATACTAATGGGGTTCTTTTCTAATGACTAAGTTAAGGAAAACTTCTCCAAACTGGCATGTGGAAATTGCCCTTCCTTTCCTGCTGCGTCATTGAGGAAAGTCACTTCTACTTGGCAGGCCCCCAAACAGCAATTTGGAGATGAGGTTTCAAGCTTGCATGAGCAGAGATTCTCTTTGTGGTAGACACTTAAGTGTCTTAAAGTGCTTAGGCAGGAAATGGGGATTCTTTCCACTGTCACTGGTAAGTTTATTACAGGGTCTAAATGAGAAGCCTGTTGGTTATAACTGTAAGGGGTGTGTGGGGCAAGGGGGCTACCAGGGGATCAGAAAGAACACATAGAATCATAGAATAGTTAGGGTTGGAAAGGACCTTAAGATCATCCAGTTCCGACCCCCCTGCCTGCCATGCAAGCAGGGAGTGTATTTCCACCCTTTAAAACATGAGGAACATCTGCTTGCTTTGGACTGTGAAGTTAAAAATGTTCTTTAATCAGGAGAAGCAATTCATGAAGCAGTATTGGTGTCTCCGAGTTTGTATTTGTTGCTTCTCCACTCACATACAATACACGTGCGTGTTTTGCCTCGCATGGCTCCAAAGGTTCAGGATGTCAGCATTTCATAGAGATGCTTGTCTTCTCCAAGGCTGTGAATTAGCATTTTTAACCAGCACTGAAAGCAGTTCTTTCTTCCCTCTGGACTTTTTTAAAAGGCACCTAATGGGGCTGTTCTGCTGCTCTTCCTATTGGAAAATGTAGGATTTGACTTCCCACTTGAACAGCCAAGTTTCTGCAGAAGTCACCATGGACTGGGAGTGCTTGAAAATGGAGCCCTGAGGGAGGAGACCAGAACAGGATGAAATAGAGACACTGACCAACAGAACTGAATCTGTAGAGATTTAAACATCTGGGGCCTGCTGTTTCCAAACCTGCCAACACTTTCTGCCTAGCACCTAACAGGCACATGGCCTGCCTGGTGTTTTCAACAGAAGCTGGTTATTTTTGTTGCATAAATAAATGTTGGATTCTTTGATGTCTGTCAGACACTCAGCATTGCTGTTTCCTTGCCCTCTTATGGAAAAAAAAGAGATTCATTCAGTGATTGCAGCAAATTGGGGAAGGAAAAAAAAGGGGGAAGGCCACTCATGGCAAGTATTACATTGATGAAATAGAGACGGGGTTTTAAGTAGCTCCCTCCAGTGCCAGGGCTTTCTTGATTTGCACAGGTTTTGGGTGTTTTATGAAGCAATGCACAACTAGGTGTAATTTACTTCAAAGTCTGCCGCCTCACAGGTATCTCCTGATTTCACCTGTGGCTTAAACTGCATGAACAGGTCCTGGATAAGGTGCAGAACATGACTGTCATTGAGGGAAGAGGCCAAGAATCTAACTTTTCCTTCTGGGTAAATGGGAGTTTTCCTGATCTCGGAACAAACTTGACACTTTTTCATACAGCAGAAGGTTTTGATGATGCTTATTAGAGGCTGTTGCTTCCTTTGCCTTTTAGGTGGTAGGGGAGTGCTGCCCGCGGCCATCGCGCGCCTCTGTTACAGGTCACGGATGGGTTTGATTTTGTTCCCTTCTCATTACCAGCACGTCTGCTTGGACTGCAAGAAGAACTTTTGTACGTCCTGCTCCAGCCAGGCTGAAGGTGCTCCCCTCCTCTGCCACCTCTGCCAGCGGTTCCGAGCCACAGCTTTTCAGCGGGAGGAGCTGATAAAGATGAAGGTGAAGGATCTGCGAGACTATTTGGCACTCCACGAGATATCCACAGAGTTGTGTCGTGAAAAGGAGGACCTGGTACTGCTGATTCTTGGCCAGCAGCCTGTAATTACCCAGGAAGACCAGATAAGAGCAAATCCATTTCATACTAGTGCCTCTGGACAGCAAGGCTTTGTGATTCTCCCTCCAACCAGCCCAGCATCTTCTACCTCACATGATGCGTCTCCAGGGTCTGCAGATCCCGTCTCAAGTTCACTAGCTCAGGAACACGAACAGGTACGGTCTCCAGCCAGAAGCATCTTTTGCAGACTCATTCCTCTCTATTTTTGAATTAGCTATCGAGGGTGCAAGAGGTTTTCCAAGTAGGTATGTGCCAAAAAAAGCGTTATGTTATACCTGCTTAAAAAGCAAGGAAGTTTCTGTGTAGAGCAGATGACAAAATACTTTAGTTGTGTTTTATCCTTGCTCTTCTTGGGGTTTTGATTTTGCAGTGAGAACCTCACTTTCTTACAGAGTGATTAGGAAGCAAGATGAGTTAGTTAGATGAGTTAGTGCTGTGTGTAAAACTGACTTGCTGTGACGTGGTTTAACCCTAGCTGGCAACTAAGTACCAGCAGCCACTCGCTCACTGTCCCCTGCCCCTCCCTGGTGGGATGGGGAGGAGAGTAAGAACAAGGTAAAACCTGCCGGTTGAGATAAGCACAGTTTAATGGTTGAAATAAAGTAGAATGTAATAACAATGATAATAATAAAGAGAGGAATAAAACTCAAGACAGACAAGTGATGAACAATACGATTGCTCACCACATACTGACTGACACCCAGCTCGTCCCCAAGCAGTGATCAGCCCCCAGCCAACTCCCCCCAGTTTCTGTGCTGAGTCTGATGTTCTGTAGTATGGAATATCCCTTTGGCTAGTTCAGCTCAGCAGTCCTGCCTCTGCTTCCTCTCGGCTTCTTGTGCAGCTCCTCACTGGCAGAGCGGGAGAGCCTGGAAAGTCCTTGATTTTGGATAAGAGCTACTTAGCAACAACTAAAACATCAGTGTGTTATCAGCGTTGTTCTCACACTGAATCCACACCACAGCACTGCACCAGCTGTTGGGAAGAAAATTAACCCTATCCCAGCCAAAACCTCAACATGCCACCACCAGCTTTGATGTGCTATTCCCATTCGACACTGTGGAATTTGGTGGGCAGTGCTGAATATACTGAACCTTCACTCGGAGAACTCTTCCATTGTTTTGAGATGCATTTCCTCCGGTGCTCTGGTCCAAACGTGCCATTGCCACTAGACCCTCTGTGGCTGATTGCTTTGGTACCTGATGGCTGTGTCAGTGCACAGATCTGTCTGGTATGTTGATGTTGACAGCTTCCTGACAGTTGTCTGTAGGTGTTAGAAGAAATGTTTATTATTGTGTTGAATTCATGTGCAAGACACAGGCACAATTTAAAGCCATTTTGGAACTGAAACTGATGAGGGATGATTGCAGTATGGGTGAGGGTTCTGGTGCCTTCTGCACTCAGACCAACAGAAGACAAAGCTGAGGGTGTTATTGACTCTGCAGTCTGTAATGAACCATGGCAGGGGCATTGGAGCTTAATTATTTTTCATTGACTTTGCTTTGTTTGTCTTTCTGCTATCTGCTATGGAAAGTTTACTCCATGTTCGACATCTGCTCCTAGTCCTATTAGGAAGTTAATAGGTGTATTTAGTTCCTGCGGATCAAAGCTGTGAAAGTATATGTACCTCCTGCTTCCTCAGCAGATGTATGCAGTGCAAAAGAAGAGCTTTCCTGGGAGGACAGTTCTTATGACTTGTTAAAAGACCATTTCATTCTCTGGTTTCTGGCTATTGCCATTCCAGTTCTTACCAGCACATTCAGCTCTGTTGTCTTCCCTTACTGCCATGATACATGTCAGCTTGTCTCTGTTTGCATGGCATCCTGCTGCAGCTCGGGTTTTTCCATCATTATCGTCATCCTTTTACTTGTTAAATATTATCAAGTCCCCACTTAGATAAGTAGGATGGTAACATTACAGTCTCCTTCGTCATAGGGAAACCACAGAGGGGAATGGCAACTGCTGGGGGGGAGTCAGCTTGAATGACACTGCAGTGCCTTTCACTTTAAGTGCTCAAAGCAGCTGCTCCTCCTCAGTTCTCCAGCTTTGCTGCTGCTGCTGGTCCTTCATGTGGTATCTCCTGTTTGTCCAGTTCAGAACCCACCTGAGGAGGTGTTTGTGGTTACTTGAAGATGGGCTGAGAAAGTCGGGGCTGTTCAGCCTGGAGAAGAGAAGGCTGCGTGGAGACCTCAGAGCAGCCTTCAAGTATCTGAAGGGGGCCTACAAGGATGCTGGGGAGGGACTCTTCATTAGGGACTGTGGTGACAGGACAAGGGGTAATAGGTAAAGGGGTAACAGGACAGGGGAAGTTTAGGTTGCATATAAGGAGTAAGTTCTTTACTGTGAGGGTGGTGAGGCACTGGAATGGGTTGCCCAAGGAAGTTGTGAATGCTCTGTCGCTGGCAGTGTTCAAGGCCAAGTTGGACAGAGCCTTGTGCGACTTGGTCTAGTGTGAGGTGTCCCTGACCATGGCAGGGGGATGGAACTAGATGATCTTAAGGTCCTTTCCAACCCTAACTATTCTGTGATTCTGTGAAAGAAGTCGACTTTATTGAATTAGAGAATGATTCATCAAATTACGAACTGAACATCGTCCACCTTTTATATAGAATATTGCATTAGAAATTTAATAGGAAATAAAGGTAGTTGAGGTTCAGTAGATAGAAAATGTCCAAACTGGTAGAGAGTGCTTACAGTTCCAGAAATGGAATATGAAATTCCAAATATTCTTATTATATGTATATAAGAGTAAAATAATAAGAAAGAATATTCTAAGCATAAGAAGGATTCAGACACTCCTGGACTCTTTATTTCTTGGAAGGAGAGAATTAATACCAATGTCTTGTGGTTTTGGGCTTTTTGTTTTTCCTGTGCTGTGCCTGTGATGTGTATAGAACACTTCTAGCCATTAGTTACTGTATTAGTAATCCATTGTTATCTAGCTGCAGTCATGCTTTCAGGTGTCTGCATTTTCCTGTAGCACAGTTGTAAGCTGTGGAAGTAGTTGCAAATAAACAAAAGCTGTTTAGCTTGCAGGGGAGAAGTGGTATGTACAGTTGAATGGGAGGGAAGGTATTGTGTTCAGGCTTCCTTTCAAAATTAAATCAAAACCTAATTATAAAAATGGTTTATTGCGAGACCAGATTAAATATGAGACATCTCTGTTTATAATATGAAAATCGTGCTGCTTAATTTCAGTTCAGGGCATGTTTAATTAGTTGCACACTTAAACTGACTATGGCAAAGATAAAATCACTATTGTGTCTGACCTTAGGATCTCTTTTCTTTCTAATCAGATTTTAGAAATAATCAGGGTTATTCTGAAACTGTATGAGCAGTGGAAGAACTTTGATGAGAGGAAAGAGATGGCTACTATTCTTAGTAAAATGCCTAAACCAAAACCACCTCCAAACAGGTACTGTGCTTTCTTAATACGCCTTTCACATGGAAAAACTGGAATATTCAGCATGAGTTGATATTTAATTTGGGGTATAGTGTTATGTTTTGCATACCTTTCTATTACAAACTGCCAATCTAATTGTTTAAGAACTAGTGAGAAGCAGAATACATTGTTTTATGGAGGGCATTAATGCGATTAGAATATAATCAATACAGCTTACCAAATGTAAAGAACTGCAGTGTGAGGTCCATGCTGGGCCAGATCTGTTGGAATTAGGCCTGCTTGATGTCGTATTTAATTACTGTGATTAAATATCACTGCTTAAATGTCTGTACATGCTGATTCCTGTGCACATGCTTATGTAATGTGAACTTTGATATGCTGACTTCAGAGCTGGACTCAGCAGGCAGCTGCTTGGGGATATATTGAAGTTATTCTTCAAATAAGTAAACTGAAGTTATTTATGCATGTGGAGAATAACCTTTGTGTTTTTAATGAAACTTAGCCAAATATCTTAACCTATTTGTGTATATGTTGGAAGTATTTTCCTTCAAAAGGTTTTTACTGCTTTCAAAATACTGTATTTTTAATTATTTAGAAAACAAACAAACAAACAAAAATGTAATATAATGCTTTTTGAAGACATGTTTTTGTTTTTTTCTTCCAAACAGTGAAGGAGAACAGGGTCCAAATGGTAGCCAGAACTCTAGCTATAGCCAATCTTAAGACATTCCAAAGAATTTCTTTATGGACCACTTTGACTCAAGACACCCTGGGATCTTTCCTGTGTTCATGAAGTGGACAGAAGGTTTTAGTAACATCTTTGACAAAGAACTTGAAGAATAAATAGCTTGTTTGTGTCAAGCATTTTGAAAGCTTTTTCTCTAAAACTGCATCATTTTCTCTGACGCTGGAGCAGATGTACTAAGATTTTTAAGTGTAAGGAATCAGACATTAAACCAAGCTGCAAAAGGTTAACACCATCCAATCAAAACTAGTAGGTCATTATTTGGTTTGTTTGCTTTGAGGAAATTGTAACTTGTTATGGAAGTGAACTATTTTTAAAGTGACAGTAACCTGAAGCCTAAGTGTAACTGTGTTAATGACTTGTGTTGTCTTCGTTTTGTTTGTGACTGAGGGAAGATAGTGCCCTGTATGTTAAATTTTTCATTACCCTGAGCTCTGTTGATTTTTTTAAACAATAAATGTGGATTCAGTAACAAGTAACACAGCAATCGTTCAGAAACAAAGCCAGCAAAGAATATTGTTACAGTTTTAATGAAAGCTGCAGGAAGGAAATTCAGTTCCTTTTTCTTTTTTTTTTGGTTAGAAGAAAGCTGTTTTACTCAGTAGATATACTTGGAGGGTGTTTTTGCCAGGAAGCATAGGAGTTCAGCTGATCAGAGAAGTGCAATATGTATAGTGATTCTGCAGTTTTCTTGAACATTTCAAGTGTTACGAATTAAAAAACCCAACATACTATGACTTCTTTTTTTCTGCAAGTAAGCGTTCTACGTAGTACATTTGGAATAGTTCACAATCGAGTACCAATCTGGATATGATTACCATTTTTTATGGATTTTGTTTTGTACAAGAGATAAACGCTGTTAGTCTGCCTTCTGTTAGCATGGATTTGTGTGGTTCATTAGAGTTTATTTAAGAGGTTCAAGATTTCGGTGAGCTTCATACTGGCTAATTTTAATTGTGATGTTAGGAGCAACTTTTTAGAATAACTGAAATGGGATTCCTTGGTTAACTATGTGCTGGAGAAAATGAGATTCCTTCAAGCAGAAGGCCGTATCCTGTGTTTCTTACTCAGGCAGGTATCCCACTGAAGTCAGGAATTGGCCTAAATCAGATTTCTTGTTTTTTAGATAACTTTGTTTCTAATTAAGTTCTGTACAACTTCATTTTGAGTAATAAGACCAAAAATATCGAAACTGAGTGATAGAGTGCAGTTACGTGGTTCTCCTTTTTTATTTTTTTTTTTCCCCTGAAACACGTCAATGGTCTGAAATCCTGGACGGAAATTCTTAAAAACCCTTGCTCTGTGATGCATCGTGGTTCCACAAACCATCCTCTTAAAAAAACCTCAAAAGTTTTTGTGAGTAACTGTCTGTCTTTGTAACTGGCTGGTCATTCAGCGAAATATAACTGAAGTGTGGTTGTATGTAGCTCCTTTGGCTACTAGCATTTATTTCTGTTCAGGTTATTTTTGTGAAACATTAGGCAAACAAGCCCAAACATCTTGGTCTTTGCTACTTTTGTTGTCATTTGATCCGTATCTTTTATAGACACTTGATTGATGAAGTGGAATTTGGCTATTTGCCTCTGTTTCTTGAAGTCTAAAATGTGCTATTTGTAATGTGGACTGGGGGAGTAGAAATAAATCAATGCAACTTGACTGCTGTGTGGAGTTCTTTAACTGTTCTTTAGGTAAACATCAGTCTTCTCACAGATACCGCACCATAATCTGCTGAGAGCAAATGTTTTGAAATCAGGGATTTCACACCATTAATTAATTAAGAATTCTGTCTGGAGTGACTAAAAGTGTTCTTGCTGCTCAGGAACCTTTGCAGACTTGACTTCACACCTTAACTAGCTGTGTGACCTAAACCTCAGAGCTAAAAGTTCAGGCACTTCTTGATGGTAAATAGGAGTCATTTCTCTGCTGGGGAGGTTAGGATAGTTTACCAGCTGTGATTCCAGTGTAAACAGTGAAAGGATATTAAGTGCAGTCAAAAGAACTACCAGTGATGATGGATAGTTATGGAAAGAAATACTTAAATTGGAACAACAGGAAATGGGACATGATGTGAATTCAGTAGGTTTGCTACCAACCAGGCAGAAAGAAATCCTACCTTTACCATGTTTCATTCAAAGGAGTGAAATGTGTATAAATGAGGTGTATCTTTAAAAGAGTGGTAGCTGAAAATCTTCACAGACACATGGTTACAGATGACAGTGGAGTCTCAAAGCAAACACAAGCCATCTATGCTAAAGACCTGAGCAAAAATCTAAATGGAAGCAAATTGAATTGGATCAGATAAGTTAACTCAGAAACCATAGTTTGAAAAGCAAGTTAAACATATCTTTATATCCATATAAGGAAGATACATAGTAAGACACAAAGGATCATCGACTTTGACAAGATACAAGTAATTTGAGAAACATGTTGCCAAAAACTACCAAGATAAATAAAAACTGGATCTACCAAGACTAATAAAAATTATGAATATTTTCATAAAGCCACTGTGTATCTCACTGTAAAAATTATGAATATTTTCATAATTTTTACA
>JAVHNC010072324.1:5606-17122 GCA_034782935.1 Micropsitta keiensis | reverse complement strand
TGCCCTTTCAATCCAGCAACCATAGATAAAAACCCCCAAACAGTTAATACCAGGTTCTATGAAGTTTTACCATGCCAAGGGAGAACACAGATAAACACGTGCATCCCCACTGACTCCCAACATCAGCTATCTGGTGTGTTGCAGTTATACCCAGCTTGTTAACCAGATCCATCTGAAGTATTGCTTGTATTTGTTGTCTGTTTGGGAAAGTTGATCTGCATTATCTCCTTGCCAATAAATGTTAGGTTAAGAAGCCGATGAGGGAAACAAAATCTAGATTCCTGTTGAAAGCTAAGCAAGTGGGAGGTAGTGAAGTCATTACAAGAGAGGGTGCATGGCTAGTAGCATGCTGAAGCTGTTACTCAAAGTCCTCAGCGCTTTATAGGAATGGCCACTACTACCAGAGTGCACCTTGAAAGACCTCGAGTATTCCAGTACTATTGCATGCGCCTTACTAAATAATAATGTGGATTATAAAATGATGTATGTTAAAGAGTTTTTGAAGGGTAAGTGCGATTGTTAGGGAGGCTGGGAATGGGTCTTGTAGAAGAGAAGTTACTCTCTTAGTAAGTTAGTAAGAAGTTACTTAGTTACTTAGTTACTAACTTAGTAAGAAGTTACTCTCTTAGACAGTGTTCCCCAGGAGGCTTGTGTTCAACCTCGTGGCTTTTGGGTCTTTCTCTGTCCCCTCTGAGAGAGGCAAACCACCTCTTACCTGGGAAGGTAAAAGTGAGATTCACTCGTTTTAAACCGGTCTGCTTTACAAAGAGATGGATTGGCTGTGGCTTTTGTCCTTAGGTATTGTTTAGATGAGCGTTTGAATGTGCTTTCATTTCTCATCAGCTTGGGCTTCAGCAGAGAGCTGTGCCAGCGGAAGAGCGTGTATGCAAGAGGCCTGGATCTGAAGGGTGCTGCAACAATCTGCAAACTGCAGTAACCAAATGTACTTAGGGGAAAGCTAGCATATAATATCTGTGTGTACTGTGTACCCCAGGCAACACCGTGAACAATTTAATAAGTACTGGGGAGAAAACGAACAAGTCTGCGTATTTGATGTTGCAGTTGGATTGAAAAGTACTGTGTAGGTCTGAGTATTTGGCATTCATGGTGTGGACCAAGACAGAAATAGGGCAGGCTGAGACATCAGCAGCATTGTACTGACCAAAACATGCACATGTATCAGAAGAGATCGAGTGGGAGAAGGAGCTTTGGGTTGATGTTAAAGTGAAGGGGTCACACAAGTAGATCCCCATCATGTCTTTGAATTTCCTGTATGTTCCTCTGTCTATCAAATGATGAAAATGATGGCTGAAGAACTGATGGGAAAAAATGAGAGGGAAAACAGCTGATGCTCAAGGAGGAGGAATTAAAATGAACTTGAAATTGTCCTTTTGTGCCATCACCACTGCACTGAACACTGTCAATGGGCTCAAGAGCATACTTGGTGGCAGCTTCAAAAGAACGAGGTGGGGGGAGAGAGGGACAGAGCTGGAGCTGAGCACCTTGTTGCAGTTAAGTGTTGATGAGCTTGAACACATCAGAAATGCTCCTTGCAAAAGAGTTGTATAATTTGTTAGGGAACTGACCACAGGACAAAGAGGCTGACAAGAAGCAAGGGCTGCCACTTGCCCTTCCTGCTGTGTTGGCTCCAGTGCAGCCATGGGGGAAATGGACTGGGGACCGCTGTTAGGAAGAGGAGCTTAGTGATCCCAGGTAGATTAGAGTCATAGAATAGAATCACAGAATCAACGAGGTTGGAAAAGACCTTTAATATCATCAAGTCCAACCGGTGTTTACAGAATAATTTTTTTACTTCCTGGAATGTATGGAGCATGGTGTTTCATTCAGTAAAAATTTTCCAGATAACTCGAACAAATAGGTTAAAAAGGTGAGGCCAACTTGAAGTGCATTCACTTAAAAAATCATCCTTGCATGTACAATTTCAAGTAGTAGCTGTAGCCAAGATTCCTCCCAGTTTGCCTTATAATTCCTCTTAGGAATCCTAAGTCCTGTGCAGCTGGTATCTCCCATATCTGGCAGCACAAAGCTTTCCTGGCACGCAGGTCAAGCGATCAACTTAACTGATTATGTATGTGAGATTGCTGACATGCAAAATGACAGCAACAGGTGCACAGAGGAAATGCTTCTCTTATACATTGTCTGTAGCAGGAGGTTTTGTATGTATTAGTGTATATTTACTGAATCAGGGATCTGTGATTCCTTCTTTTTCTCAACTTGGTTGCAGAAGTGAGGTACATGAGAGCTTACTGGACACTTCTGTTTTGCAATGTTTGGAAACAGCTCAGCAGTAACAAAGTCAGAAACTCTTTTAAATGTGCACAGTCTAACCCTGAATATGTTTTTCAGTGTTAGTGGCACAGCACATCCTTGCTGCAGAAGCCGCATAAACGGAAGTTTGCCATCAGACAGCATAGTTTTCCATAGCTCACCTTGTGTCAGGAAAGCACTTCTGCAGTAATTGGACCTCTTGAGTAACTGTTTCAGGAGAGCCAGTCCTCTAGCTCGACTTTCAGTAGGTGATCATTGGTGTGGTATTTGAGAAAATGTCAGTGGTGGGGAAGGCAGGGCTCTTCCCTTCCAAACTGAGACACTCGAGAAGTTGAGTGTGCTAAGAAGAATACAGGAATTGCTTGTATGCAGTAGACTGTGCAGTAGGGTAGAAAGAGGAGGGAGGAGAGAAAAATATGCGTCCACATAGTGTGCCTGTGAGCAGCGTAGAAATAGGAGAGGAGGCCAATACCTGTATGCATATACTGTGCCTCCATGCTGCTGCTTGCAGATGAGAAGGATGCTTGTGGTACCTTGTACGTATTATGTTACCATGCAGTAACGTAACATAACCGATTTGTCAACTCTGAGCATCCTGTTGAAAATGACTTTCATGCTGGACATACGCTGTTGTCTGAAAAGCACAGTAGGTACTTGTTGATAACAGTGGTGTAAGCTGTTAACCGTCCTTTCTTTCTCTCTTTCCTAAAGCTTATACAATGAGGCCAGAAACCTGCTGCTTGCTAGAGAGCGAGCAAGAGGAATTTGGGAGCCTCAGTGGGAGAAAAACAAGCTCCCTGAGAATCCTCCGCTCTTTGCAGCACCCTATAAGGTAATGGTGGTGGGGTGTGTGGTGGAGGGATGGGAGGAAAGATGGTTGGAGAGTGAGAGCAGAGCTGTGGCTTCTGCATATGGTCTAGCAGACTTGAGTCTGATACGTGCAGAGCCAGCATCTCCCCATCTGCTCAACTTAAACTCATCAGAGTATGTGTTTAAAGCTCTGAAGATGGGGCAAGCGCAGTAAGGTCTTTGGGCTGGGCAGATTCATTTGGGGGCTACTTCCTGTAGTTTGGGAGTTTGGGGGAGAGCACCTGAGAGCTGCTCGGCTGCCTGTCTGTGCGCAGCTGTGGTAGAAACAAACGGGTCTGATGTTAGTGTTCCTAAAGACTGCAGGCACACCTACAAGTTTGGCTCAGAAGAACTAATACTGAGTAGAGCAGTCCCACTTGCTTTGGAGGGACTGCACTGCAGGATCAAGATGAGCTTTCATAACTTTGCTTGTGGTGATACGTGGTGATGAAAGTAGGATCCTGAAGAATCTCTCTTACGGAGCTGAATCTCTTGAAGTTGAGGTCCAAGCTTTTTCCATTTCTGCCTCTGTTCTTCTGTTGCAGACTAATAAATGGGATGACCTGTCAATCCAAGTTCGGAGAGTGCTGGGCAATTATGAGAATGTCATGGGGTTCATCAACTCCAAAACCCAATGGTATTTCGTAGGGCTTGATGAAGTTGTTCGTCCGGACTCTCCTGACGCACCTCATTTCCCACACTTCCTTGATGAAAGGAAATTGGAAATCCCTTCTGAACCCATAAAGGTGAGTGCCATTCTTGGGGGGCTCTGTTGCTGGCAGGGTAAGCTCAGCTGTGGGAGAACAGGTCACCAAAGGGCAGAGACTGCGAGAAGCACTGATGGCTGTGCACACTTTATCATTTTTAGAAGGTGTATTTTGAGATAGCCTTTTGCCAGTACATCTGGGGGAGACACCTGGATGGTGAAAATGCAGCACCCGCCATGATTCTGTGTCTTTTTTTTTTTTCGTTGAGGCTGCAGCAGGCCTTATGGTTAGAGAGACTGCTTCTGTTGCTATGATTTTTGTTTTGCCTGTAAAGATGGTTGAAAAGAAGAAGGGGGAAATGATACGCTGAGAAGGTAAAGGGGCGACGTACCTACAGTTAGCGCATGCGGAGCGTCAGTACTCAGAGTGCTGGTGGGTAGAAGTCCCATATCTTCACTGAGTACTGGGACAGCTGGCTGTCCAGTGAGTTCTGTGGTCACCCGGTAGGTTGAAGGTCTTTGGGCTTTTGGGGGTTTTGGGTAATTGTGAACACTACAGGGTTCTCCTAAGTAAGTTTGTAAGATGTAACTGTAGACCCTCAGGAAAGTGTCAATGTAAACAAAAAATATCCTGAAGATTTCTACCAGATGGACTCAGCCTTTGGGAAGCATGACACCATTCTGCTTCCCACTCCATCAAATGCTTTTTGAGCAATTTCTTGAAGCAATTTTAGTGCCAAAGTAGAATTCTAAATCATAAGCAAGATCCTGAAAGCCCTCTAAAATTCTGCATTCAGGGAAAGACTGTAGGCTCTTTCTTGTCCCCCTGCAATGAGCAAAAGGAGGGAGAACTCTTTTGTGTTTGTTGTTGTCAGCAGAAGGCATCCTGGGCAGCAAGCTCGAGCATATCTTCGTTCTAGTCACTGCATTTGTCCTTTCTCTGTCAAGAACTGAGACCTAAGGCAGCTGGGCAAGGAGAGAGGTGGAGATAGCTTTCAGATTGTATTTTGCCTTTGTAATAGGAAGGGAGAGTGTGGGTGAGGTCTGGGTTTTGTGGAAGGGGGTGTTGATCAGCTGCAAACGGCTGTAAGCAGTTTCTTGTGGAAAATGAGAGGAAACGGGCAAAATGACATTGATGAGAAGTTGTGAGAATCCTTTAATGCTGAGAGACTTTATTTGCTTCAAAGTAGGCTTGGCAGTGCGCATCCTGCCTCAACATAATACTTTTTTTTTGGTGAAAGCAGTTGATTCGAGAACCAAAGTGTATCCTTTGTACTCGCTTGTACTGTGAACAGGTACCTTAATGCACAGGATTAAAACCAAACAAGTAAAAGACACAAACTCAACCCAACCAAACAGTAGCTATGCTCGGTTTGGATCTAAGTGACTAGAATTTAGTTGCAAAATGCTTTTGCTTTTAATAACCTGATTCCTGCAGCTGACCTCCAGCAATGCATAAACCCTCGAATGGTTAAATCAGTTTAGGAAGTAAAGCTAGAGCTTCTGAGAAACTTGAAACCTTAGAAGTGTGCACCCCATCATTTGAATCTCCCAACTTGTGCTGCATATTTATGTAACTATGCCACTGGGGGGTTTTCAAATAGCTTTGCTATGGTGGACATACCGCTTATGCGTACATATGTATTAGTCTGAAAACCATTCCTCCTAATGGTCGTATGAAATTTTGCAGATGACTTTGATGTGTTATTTCATGCTCTTTTTCTTTAGAAAAATATTAAAAATCAGTGTCTTTCTACTGAGCTGCCTGAGTTGTTTTCCTCTCCAGCCCCTAGAATAATATCAAAGCTGTGATTTCTCCTCCTGCCCTGCTCCTTTCCTGTGATGATTCTATATTAACCAAAATTCATCTGTAAATTCAGTTATGTCAGCAGAGCACAGTTTTATTTTGTCTATTCAGCTGACAGATATTATCAACAGGAATCTCCTGTGACACGAATTTTCTTTAGCTCTGCTACTTGTACAGCTTTATCTGTACCAGTTACAGTGAGCAGGCTTCTCTTCCTGGAGTAGACAAGAATTCAGCTATTCAAAGTACTGTGGAAAGTATCTATCCTATTGACAATGTGGTATTAGAAATAAGAAGATACCTGAAATCATGGCTTACTGCTCTCACTCAAATCCTTTTCATACCTTCAACACTTGTATTGCAAAACCCCTTGTGCTTGTTCTGAAGGGAATAAAAGGGCACGGAGTCAGCCTGTTACTGACATAATATTTATAGATTCATATTAAGCAGTATTAATTATTTACTGGAGAGAACTTAAAGGGGGCAGCAGGTAAGAAAATTTTGCTGAATTAAGGGGTCAAAATTGGGTGATTGAGTGGTACTGTACAGATGGTAGTAAAACGGGGAGGTGTTTTTGTCCAGAGGCTCTTTATGTAGAGGAATTTCCTAGTGAAATAATCAGCTTCAAAAGCAAGTCATTGCTTTCTTTTGTTTCCAGTCTGTTTAGCTATAAGCAATGATACACCCCTGCTCCATAGTTCAGAGTACTGAGGCAAAACCAGTGCCTTGGGCTAGGTTAGTGTATGCGAGAAAATCATGACAGTCTTGCCTGTTTGAGTGCTTTCTGGGGAAAAGAAAATCCGCTGGTAGCAAAACATCCATTGATTGCATGTTTTTCTTTGTGTCTTTTTGAAAATCTGAACTCTCCAGTTCAGAAATATTTTGAATTATTATGTTAAGCAGGTATATAGGAGGCACTTCAGGTTTGTAAAATGCAAAGAGTTGTAACATTTTCCACTGCAGTTCGTGGGACTTTTACCACTGCGGGAGCAGGTGTGAGCTGTGACCTGTGTCTTCCAGAGATAATTTTGCCCATAGGTGGTTGGCTCTGGATCCAAAGGGTTTACCAAACATTGGAAGCTGTGTCAAATGAAGACCTTTGCTCCCTTGAGGTGTGCTAAGCTTTTGTGGGAATGCACTCTCCATCCTGCTCAGCTGCACCATTTCTGGTATTCATGTGGTACCGTGGCCAGGTGATCAAAGGAGTTGGATTGACAGAAAAGGAAGGACCGTCTGCCAGGTTAAGTCCTGGACTGTGTCAGTGCGGGCTCAGGGCCGTGCTAGGGGAAGGGCAGGGTGGCAGTGGCCAGGGACTGTGCAGTCGCTTATCCTGGCAGCCACTTAGGGCTGCATTGCCTTCCCGGTGCTGTCCAACCTCACCCTTGAGCCTCAGAGTTATTTCTGCTTCAGAATTATTTTTGGTTTGACTCCTTCTCTTTGGTTCCTACTCCAAGCAAAACGCTCAAAAGCAGAGTCCTGCTTTCAGTGATTGTGCTGGCAGCTGACTTGCTCACTTGAAAGACTTGTGGGGCTGAGTGTTTACCTTGAGGCTGCTGGTTTAGGTGGGATTACTTTATAGCACTTCCTATTGTGCCTTCTACCTGAGCAGAGCCTTACTCACTGTAAAGTTCATGCTTACTGCTGGCTGAGATCAGTACAAGACAAATCTAAATGTAAAGCTCACAGGCATGATAATGCTGTTAGCATTGATATCTAATTGGTCTTAGTTTGTATTCCTCTGTGTGTGTGTGTCCCCATGCTTTTTCTCTAGCATATCTGAACAGACGTTATTCATGGGAGGACAGTTGTGCGGCATTGAATGCGTACTGTTCGAAGGGTTGTAAGGGAACCTGTCTGTCTGCAAAATAGACCCTTAGCTGGTTGAGCTGGAAAAACTTTTTGTTTGCCCTCTAAGAAAGGGTAGACATTGCCCGTGCATCAAGCACTATTAAAATATAGTATTGAATTGGTAGCAGCAGCCTGAAGAGGTGACCTTCTCTGCTGATAGTTGATAGCTGCAGTGGCAAAGCTGTCATTAGGAAACAAAGAAAACTGACAGCACAGTGAAGGGCACGGAACTCGAAATTGGTTTTTCTTATCCTGCTCGCTTGGGTTTTCTCAGCACTAACAATTTAGCCTGAAACCAGCCAAAAAGCAGTAGCTGGTATTCTTGAGCCACACACACACATTGCAAGTCCATTTCAATTAGGAGGAGATAGCAGGCAGCATAGGAAATGGGGGCATGCTCTAGCTATTCTTGACCTACACTGCCTGCATACCTGCAGGCACCAGTTTCACCTGAGGTGAAAGGGACTGAGAAGCAGCACAGGGCTGATGTGTGTCAGAGGGGCAGCTCTACATGGGCTGCGACAACAGAGACATGCAGGTAAGCAGTCAGGTGGAAATTACTGAAATGAGAAGGAGCAGAAAGGTCTTCAGGACCTTCATGCTTGTCTGAAATGCAGCCCTTATCCATCCCAGTTAGTATCTGCTTCCAGACCTCCTGTCCTCACCTTTGCACAGTCCATGCACTCTTAACGCCACTGGCCTTGGTTGAGCTCACACATCTCAGCGGTGCCGCTCGGTGACTTATGAAATAATGCACAGCCTACTCTCTCGGGCATGTTTTTTTTGGCAGCTCGCTGGAAACCATTCTGCCACAGCCTCCTGTCGAGGCAGGCTGTTTAAAAATCAGGGAGCAAGCTTCAGCCCCCTACTTCCACATGCGAGAGCTGTGTGGTCCTTCAGCTCCATTTGGCACACGTGGCTGAGTGGAATAAAACTGTGTGCTGTAAGTTCTAGTGGAATACCTGTTATAAAGAGAAGCAGCCTTAAAAGCTCTTCAAGCATTACCCCAAAAAAGCGCTGCTTATTCCTTGTAGTATCTATGGCAAAACCTTCTTTTCACAAAGATGCCCGTTTTTTGAGTTTCCCATCTTTGGTGAGTGTTGACTGCATTGTGCAGAGAGCAGAAGGCTGGGCTTTTGCAAATATTCTGTCAGTGCTTCTGGTGCTTTCCCCTTGCGCCTCCAGCTGTCACACTGAGACCAAGGAGCAGGCTACTGGTCCCTCCTGCTGTGTGGGTGTAACTGAGTGTGCCACAAAAGACCACAGTGCCTGGCAGGTTGATGCTGTCCCTGTCTCGAGTTACTGCCTGGTTGGGGCACTGCACTGCTTCTGGTTGATGGTTTTACTCTAGTGTTTTTAGTCTTCCCTGTTTAGAAACAGAAGAGTGAAAACAGCAACAAAAATCAAACAAGAAACTGTTCTTTGAGCTGTGAAGCTAATGAATCCTGTGGTACGTACAGGAGCCCCAGTTACTGACTGTGATGTGGAAGGTCACTGGACAGAAAGATGGCAGCTCAAGAGCAGTAATTACCTTTCTTTGTTCTTACAGCTTTCCTTCAGTGAGGAAGTTCATACGGATCTTCTCTCCCTCCCCCCAAGACAATTTCACATTACTTGTACAACCTTAATATCTTTAAGTCTGTTATCTCAAAAATCAGCCCACATATTCAAAATGGTGCAGACTAGTTGATAGTATGACCATGTAGGCTTTGGTTTCTTTAGGATATCAAGTTATGGATTACAAATGGCATTTGGCTGCAGGATTACACTTCTGACCCATGGTACTGATTGCCCTGGTGATTTGTATTTAGCAGTCTAATGTACTTTGGTGGAGTTTTCTTTGAAGTTCTGGTTCTGTAATCTTCTGTGCAAAAGAAGTGTGGCTGGTGTCTGGGTGTTGGAGGGACAGGCATTTCCCTGGTGGAGACAGGTAAAGGACTTGGGTCCTGCTTTGTTGTTATTTATATTTCTCTATATAAATATATACAGACTGTATATAGTCTGTATAGTCAGGAAGCAGAGGAAATCCAAAATGAATGTCATGAAGGTTTTCCAAACAAGTTTTGTGTGCCCAATAAGACAAAATAATTTAGACTAGGATTTTCTTGATGTTTCTTAAAATTGATCCATCATCTTTGCTACTAATCCAAACAGAACTTCAGCTTTGGATGATTAGTGTCTTTCATTGTTGCTAGTAATAATTAGCTAATTACATTATGTTTATGCAATGATTCCTCAAGGCATATTTAAACATTACCGGTCAACAAAAAGCTGCTCTTTATCTCTTGTTATATTGCATTTTTCACATTTTTATTCTTAAGCTTCTGATAGATCAAGGTGAAAGTTTGTGGTACCTGAAAGCCAACCATAGGAGATAATATACTCAAAAATATTATTTTTTACTGTCACATTTCTCTTCCTGATGTGTTTGTAATACAAAAATAATACAAAAACCCGAATGACACTTGTGAAGCTGGCATTGAGGGAATATGCTTTAGATTAAGACTACATAAACATGTTCAAACCTATCTTGAAAAGGCCTTTTCCCTCCAACCAAAACTGGTTTACAGAAGAAAGCTAAGGCCATTTTCACCAAAACACAACTTAGATAAGTAGGATTAGGGTTTTCCAGCTACAGGAATAACCTTTTGGGATCTAAACACAACAATAAATTTAGCATGAATAGGAATGGCAGAAAGTTTGTGAAATACAGTTTCCTCCTATTAGTTTTTCTATGACTGCTGGAAGAGCTTCTTGAATTTCCAGACCCACAGACCAAGCACTCAATCTTGATTTTTGGCAATATCTTTAGAGCTGACCCAGTGGTAAGCCAACTTTTCTGTTTATAAAGCCATAATCAGGGGGCTAGTTTGCCAGCTAGCCCTAAAAGTACAACTGCTGAGCTCAATCATCTTTTCAAAGGCGTCTGTTCTTTAAGTCCAGTTTCATCCATCTCTGAATGTGTGGGTGTGGTGGTGTTATAGATTTGAGCTCACCCATCCCAGACAGGAAGCTTGTTTTCAACTTGGTTTAAACCCACACTTGTTGCTGGTCATTTCTTTATCTGAAGTTCAATGTCAGCAGGCATTCACTGCTTTTCTAGCTCTGCTTTGTGGCTATAAGTAGTATAAACAAAAGTAAAATAGTGATACTAGAAATATTACTTGCCAAGTGCTGCTGGACTAGAACTGAAAGCAATGAAAACACGAAGAGAGATGCCAAACACAAATCTATATATGGTTCTATTTCTGGCTGACCCACTGCATATTCTTCAGAAAAGAATTTAATTTCTCTCTGTTTCTCCTTCTTGGTATGTAAATAATAATAATAGCATTCATTTATTCCCACTAGCAAAGTTGTAGAGACCTTGTATTTGGTCTGACTGAGGTAGAGTTCATTTTCTCCACAGTAACCCTCATAGTGCTGTACTTTGTATTGGTAGCTAACAAAGTGTTGATAACGCACCAGTATTTTGCCACAGCTGATCAGTGCTCATAAAACATCCAGGCTGTCTCTCCAACATTGCCCCCTCACTAGTAGGATGAGGATGGGCAAGATCTAGGGAGCGGACATAGCTAAGACAGCTGACCCAAACTAACCAAAAGGATATTCCATATCGTATGGAATCTGCTCAGCAACAAAAGCTAAACAAAAGGAGGAGGGGGAATGGCATTCATTATCACAGTGTTTGTCTTCTGGAGCAATCACTACACGGACTGAAGCCCTGCTTCCCGGGAAGTGGCTGGACATAACCTGCTGATGGGAAGTAGATATATTTTATTTGTTTTCTTTTGCTTCTGCACATGGCCTTTGCTTTTACTTTATTAAATTGCCTTTATCTTGACCTACAAGGGTGTTATCATCTCATTTTCTCCTCTCCCTGTCCTGCTGAGGAGAGGAGCAATAGAGTGTGCAGCCAAAATCCAGCCAAGGTCAACCTACCACAAACCTGTAGTTGAATGGAAAGGAATTTTAATTACTGCTATTCTGGTAAAGGCAAAGGAAATAGACTATCTG
>JAVHNC010071910.1:6508-21070 GCA_034782935.1 Micropsitta keiensis | reverse complement strand
CAGCACTGGGTCTCAGTCCCTCCCATTAAATGAGGATAGTACCACGTTCCTGCTTCACAGGATCATGAAGAAATGTGATGTCAGGCACTGTAGAAAAGGGGACCCTGCAAGTACAGATCCGAAACGCCTACTAAATTCGTTTAACACTGAATTTAACCACAGATTACATCATCTGGGAAAACATTGTTAATAACCATAATACCCAATATTTACATGCTTCTCTGTACAAAACTGTTATTTTTCTGTAGAGGTGTACAAATATTACCTGATCAGTTACCTGAGGACACGTGGCCAAAGCCATGGCTTCTTTATGAATTGCAGAAGTCTTAAATTGTGACTTCAAGCTCCAAGGTTTGTTGCATTGAATCTAGGCAATGCAAGTTTAGCTGCACTTGTGTAAAGACCTTGAGGTAACTCAGAGCCCTGCATAAATTTGAGTAATCTTCATGTCACCTACATTTAGGCAGATTTGTGAGACATGGAAAATGATAGAGACTAAATTTTCAAAGACCAGTAATTCGCATTTATCGTAACTTATTGCTACAGTTTTAGTTTGATGCCAGCACATTTCTTAGATGTAAGCTAGCCAGAGAGTAAACTGTCTGGTTGAAGCAATGATCTGGATCATAGAATGCTATCATATTAGTACCCAATGTGATACAGAAAACCAGGGAAGATTTATTTGGAATTCATTTGGCAGTACTGCAGGATTTGCTGTAAGGGGAAATATCCAGGAATTGAAAGAATTCCTTAAATCCTTGAAGATATGAAATGAATAATTTTGAAAAAAATCTTAGAAACACTTAAGAAGAAAATATTATATTCATTGAAGTAACTTCATTTTTTCTAGGTCGTTTCTTTAGGTTCTTAACATTTCTTAGCAAATGTGGCCTGCCAAATATTTTAATCAGGCTAGTGATCTGTAACCTGTCTGATATGGATCATAACTTAATAAATTATTTCAGAGTCTAGAAGAAACATCAGAAGCAAACTACAGCACTTGCAAATAGGGTATACAATCACTTGGCACTACTGTGGGTGATGCAAGAGGACAGAAACAACGGTCAAAATTTAGTGTTGGTATCCACCAACTTTTAAATATTCAGGTAAGGCATAGGGGTCTTTACATATTTCTGAGTCTCTTTGTAGTACCATTCTTCACACATTACACCAGTCAGTGTGGAATATGTGGATTTGAAGGGATGGGGGGGAAGCAGTTGTGGAGTGGGTTACTGATGTACCCCAGAGAAGTTTATTAAAGTGATAAAAGAAAAATCCTATCATAATTCATTTTCTTTTTCTTTTTTTTTTTTTTTCCACTGTTAAACTGTGCAGGCCTTTAACAATAAAGCTATCTAAGAGACTTTCCGCTTTCATAAGAATTAGTACCAAATTGTCAGAGAAGACACAGTGCTCTTCCACCTCCTCATTCCCTATGTGATCTCCAATCAAAATCTTGCTCAAGACATTCAGGAATAAATTCTGGCAAATTCCTCACAAATGAAGAAATTATTACAAGAAAATGCGACGCTGCTTTTCAGCATAGCTCAGAATTTTCTTTCAGCGTAGTAGCAGTGCTTCCTCACATTAGTTAGGCCCACAGATTATTTTATTTTTACAGCAAGATGGAAAACATCAGAACTATTTTATTAAAATTTGACAGTCAACAGCACTTGGGGTGCACTTCAGTACTACAACCAGCTTGTGTGCTGAGCCACCCCAGTTAATTTCAACAACCATATTCCCAGTTCAGGTTTTGGCCATCTCATCAAGTGTCTATGGCTTTTGACATAAGCTGGAAATGTGTGGGTTCAGTTTAATTCTGGCTGGAACACAACCATTTCACAGGAGGATATTCTCATTTCTCCTACGTCTCTTCCTAAATTGAAAAACTAAATTCTTCCACATTTTAGTGAAAAAAAAAAAAAAAAAAAAAAAAAAAAAAAAAAAAAAAAAAAAAAAAAACCCCCCCCCCCCCCGAGTTTGAAAGTATCCCTGAAGTTGCCCTCAGGACACACTCATTATCCAACAACACTAAGCAACTGGTTTAATAACAGTATCTGGTAATTTTCCCAAACAAAAGGTTGCAGATCTCATAAAGCCTTTTGTACAACCCAAAGTAATAAGGCAATGGTATCAGTTCAACTTTATGAGCTTAATTCTTAGCAGACACTAGAGGACATGAAACACTTGACCTTATTATTTTCTTTTCCCCCCTAGAACTGTGCAGCCATCTTCCACAGAGCCAGTTTTCAGCTATTTCGGGGTTGTTTCTTATTTGCTTTGTTTTAAAATTTACATGTATTATTGTTTTAATTTTTCTTGGTTTAGTTTTCCACAAGATCAGTGACTGCCTTTCAAGACTAGTTTGTATCTCTATCTCCTTTCATTTTTATCATTATAGCCCTTAAGTTAAACATTGCTCAAAGAAGTTGACAAAAAAAATTATTTAGGAAGTAAGAAAACCATTTATATGTAGGCATTTCTGAATCCTGCTTTCAAAGCCTGACAGATTCAATTAAGAATTCCAGCAGAAATTGAAGTACAAATTTAAAATCAAAATCAAGACTACTTACAGCTATGACGCAGCAACATTTAAATAAGCTATAAAAAAGTTTATGCAATATTCACTGATGATTCAAACTCTAAACAATTAAAACTGAAACATCACATTTCAACATGAAAAACATGTATCAAGTAGGACAAACACCTGATAGGAAAAGAGTCCTTACCTTCATAGATAGCTTTGAAGCCTTGAGCACTGACAGCAAAATCTGTGGTGAAACAGAGGGTGAGGATAGATCCTGTGCTCACAATAGATGATGGAAGCTGAAATCCAGATAACCTGCATAATAAGAAGGCACAAAAGAGTGTAACTTAAAATATAAAGCACATGAGTACGTGTGATGAGCATTATGATGACCATCGTGTTTCTACATACAACAACACAATGCTCTTTACTCCGACGCAGTCTCAACATTCACTAAAACATTTCAAACAGGCTCTAGAGCTTTTTAGCCCTCCTATTTTAACATGTCTGTGCACTGTCAAACAGAGCACACTAAAAGAAAGACCTCTTTGTATCTATTGTTTTGTTGGGGTTTTATTTTTCCAATGGAATTCCTGTCAAGGTAAGGACAAGTAAATTTAGGATACCTAGAAGTAGATGTAGACACTCAGATGTTGAATCACAGAGAGATACCTAGCACGGTTTGAAATAGCATGGACTACCTTGCCTGTCCTCCAGCTGCTGCTCCAAAGAAAGCACTGATCTCATATGTTTAATGTCATGTACATTAACTGACCAGAAAACAGAACTAAAAAAACCCTTCCATTTAACATCTTAAGAAAAATTACATTTCCTCTTACCAGCAGTCTTACCTCAACACACAAATTGGAATTGTTCATAAGCTATAATAACATTGAAAAACTGATGTTCAGGTAGTTTTCCAAAATAAATGTTCTGATCCATTTTGAGGATAAAACAGATGGATAAAACCGCTTACATCCTTTACTGAAACCTCACTGAAAACAATTCATTAAACCTGGCTGATACTAGTGAGATGTCGGTTTCTTAAAAATTTCACATAAGTGAGATGTAAGATGCCATTACTGTCCCACAAACCCAGAAGTGTGCTGTCAGCTTACATCACCAGCTAATTTCTATATTTTGAAATAGGGGCACATGACTCACTGTATGCAGGACAACACACCAGAAAGCCACCTTTTATTCAAACTTCACCCTGAAAGAGCTTTTTGATTTCAGGCATTGGAACAGCTCATAAAAATAAAAAGCAAAGAAAAACACACACACTTTTTATCTGGATGGTCAAGACAATACATGTCTTTAAAACAAACAAACAAAACCTTCTGAAATTTACTGCACAACGATGCTATAGTTCATCAATTGGCATCTGGAACTGCAGAAGATAAGTAACTGTAAACAACATACTAGTATTCCTGTATCACTTTCTTTGCAAAATCAGGTTTATTGCAGACTACTCTCATATGTAAACACCATAGAAAAGGAACCCCATGCTTGAATTACATCAGTAAAGTGGTTTCCCATCTCTTTCCAATTTTGAGCTCTGGAAAACAAGTCTCATGGAAAACATATGAGCTGGTGATCAAAGCAAGGAGAGCTTTAAATACACATGAAGGCATACAGTCAAGGAAACATAAGTCAGCAAAAAGCTTTCTACAATTTATCCTTTCTTTTTAAGCAAGATTGTGTTCCATGTGCTAATTAGCTTCTTGCTCTCATCTTTTCACCTTCTGTGTACTTGTCAACCTATTACTTCTTTTCCACCTCATTTACTCCTATTCCAGAAATAACTAGGTTGATTTCTCCCCCTCAATCCTCAAAGTGCAGAACTACCACAAAGCTTGCCATATTTTATGTTCAGAATTTTGTGGGTTCTCTCACCTTCACTAGACATTGCACTTCCTAGGGAAATGTGCCTCTGGTTCTATTTAATAAATTAGAGTGGTTACCACTACTACCCTACATCTGGAGTCGTCCGTATGAGCTCATTATTAATTTAGGATAGGTATTTTCTGATCTTACTTACACATCACTTCCCTTTGAGAAGGGATTCAAAGATTTCTGGGCTTAAGGAGGTGGGTTGTTTTTTGTTTGTTGGGGTTAGGGGGTTTTGTTTGGTTTTGTTTTGTTTTTGTTTTTTGGACAACACTGCAATTTCTTAGAGCAGAAAACTAGCATGCATGGTAGGAGAAAGATGGAAGGGAAGAAGGAATGAAAATCAGGTTGAGACACACAGAGAAAAGCAGCTAGCCTCAGCACTTGGCATTACACAGAAAAAAAAAAAAAAAGAAACAATAAAAAGACAAAGATATTATAGCACTGCAAAACCATACAGCTTTACAGCTTTAGCTACCTCAATCCTGATCAGTGTTTGCTCAACTTGGTATGGATTTGGTTCATATAAATGAACTTATCTGAAAAATAACAAGCCATCCCAGATTCTTGTTACAATTCCTAGACCTGCCTGCTTTGATTCTGTTATGGTAATAAGTATCACTCCTAAAACATAGAATCTTTATCTGCTAAATAAAGAAAATTGTTTCTATAGTATCATCCTTGAAATACTAGAAGATTATTCTTTAGGATAACTGACACTGCAATTCACATTCAAAGATGACAAATATGCCCTTTTATACCTTAATCAGTACACTTAAAGGTTTTACAGACATAGTAAACAGCAAGTATGTGGTAAACTTCAAAGAATTAGTACATCAACCTGAAATCTATTGCGGGGTGGTGTTTTGGGGTTTTTTTTTGGGTTATTTTTTTTCCCCCCCAAATTCTTTACATTACTGTAATCCTAAAAAAGATGGAAAAGTCTTGAATAGAAAAACCTCTGTATTTCAGTCATTCAACAGATTACCTGGGTGTTGCCTTGTTGCCTGAAGTATTTCTGAAAACATCTTTTGATAGTATTTAAATAAATTCAGCAAGACCAAATGCCATGAAATTGAGTGCAGACAAAAGCTAGACAGCAGATGAAATCTAAAGTGTTAAGACATTTCCAGAATCAAGCCACAGCTAACCTACCATGTTACCAATTTTTTCTGCATCTTACTAGCATGTTCACTAGGTAGTTATAGTTCATGAATCATAATGTGTTTTGCAGATCCATTTCACCATGCAGGAAAAAAGGAAAAAAAAAAAAAAAAAAAAAAGGAAATCACGCCCCTTCATGTGTTTCTTTACTTTGGAAATGCATCTTGGCAATTAATGTGTATGCCTTTACTGCAACCAGAAAGGGAACTGTTTAGACAGACAAGCGTATGTGCTAAGAGAGCAGAGTCATTTCGAGTCCCTCTGCTAATAAAGTTGTCATTTGATAAAACTTGCACGAGTTCATACTGAGCATATGGCAATACTTTAAGCTTAAAATATTGCTATATCCATAACTTCCAGTAGCATTAACCTGCAAAAAAATGCACACACTAAAATAGTTTTTAACCACAGATGGAATATATTTAGCTTGTCTATAAAGAAACAGAACTTGTAATAGAAAACACAGTGGTAGACCAGTACTGAGTTTAGCCTCTGGTTGGGGGGGGGGGGAAAGCCCAACAACCAAAACACACATTCATTTTCCATTGTCATTTCCTAGATCTTGACATTCAGACATTTCTAGTGATAAGCTCTATAAATATATAGGGTTTTTTTCAGTAGCATAGCAATAGATCCAGCTGGCTCTGCTCAGAGCTTCGTCACCCTCTACTTATGAGTGCAGCTCTGGGGACTTCCAGGTACTAAACATACTGTGCAGCAAGTCCTCTGCAGGTCAGAATGTGACAAATTTTTTTATAAGGTTTAACAATTTTCTTGGGAAATTTGAGGGGGGGGGGGAATAACCCACCCAAACAATGACAAAAAAACCTGCATCCATATGAACCAATTCTTTTTCAATTAGGACAATGAAATTTATGAAGACAATTATAATTAAGAGAATCAGATCTGTTAAACACCTTTAGAATTGTGCCTGATACACATATATACACATATAAGTGTATTTAAAAGTGTAATTCTAAATTCTGATTAAATGCCCCAAAAGCAATTTTGGGCAAAACATAGATTAATTACAATATCCAGTATTCCTCCCCCCCTCAAAAATCCACACCATAAAGATACAGGTCATTAACTGTCACAAGAAATGCCAAAGAGCTGTCTGCAAACAGTGTTGGACCTTTTCAGGTTTCACATACTATCGTTAAAATTGTCATTTCATGTAGGGGCCATTCGTAAGTTCATTCTACATCAAACTCACCACACCACACGAAAACACAAAGTTACTGGCAGGGGCTACCTCAAAGATTGTGATGATCAACCACAGATCAGAAAGAGAGGCAAGTCAAAGGGCACCCTTAAGGCCTAAAGCTTCAGGCTATCTATTTTATTTCTCTACTGCATCACAGAAGCTGAATACTAAGTACAACATAATGAGAATGCTCAAAAGGGGGTATCTCACAGTTGGCATAACTTGAAATGATCCGAGAACTACACTGTCAGTAAAAAACAAGAAAACCCCTTCCATGTTTTAGGCATCCGATATCACCAGTAGTCAGTAATCTGTATACACAACTCGGCATCTGAAGAAAAAACTATCCAGATATGCCTCTGGGGACTCCAGGAATTTATTCCTGATTTTATTCATTTATTTATTACTGCCTTTGTGGTGGGCTGATCTTTGCCAGCTGCCAGACCCCCAACCCAGCCACTCTCTCATCCACCCTCTTCAACAGGACGAGGGGAAGGGGAGGCAGGGGGTGGAGAAGATAAGATGGGAACTCTCCTGGGTTAAGACAATAACCAGGAGATTAATTACTAATTATTGTCACAGGCAAAACAGACCTGACATGGGGAAAATTAGTTTAACTCACTGCTACTTGAAATGTATTTAGATAGTGAGAAACAAAGATAAATTAAATCAAAAACCTCTCCCCAGCTCCCCTTCTTCCAAGGCTCAACTTCACTTCTCAGCTCCACTGCCTCTCCCCTCAGACGGTGCAGAGGGATGGGGAATGGGTCTGGGGTCAGTCTGTAACAGTTCAATTTCCCTTCCCCTCCTTCCTCACCCTTTTACCTGGCTCCAGAGTGGACTCTGCACGATCTGTGGCTTCTTTGGGAAACATCCACCCACTATATCGTGGCCTGTTCCACGAGCCACATGGGAATCAGTACTCTGACACCTGAAGCACGTCCTGCCCCTCCTTCTGCAATAACCTTTGTGTCCAGGGAGCTCTTTTCTCTCAGTTTTTGATCTCTATTCCCTCTCTGCGGTGTTCCCTCTCCTTCCTCACATGTACATCCCTGAGGCACCCCCACCCCGAGCTGCGGGGTTGGCTCAGCTGGGCCCTGCTGTGGGTGGGCTGGATGCGATCCGGCTGGAACCGGCTGCATCCGGCAAGGGGCAGCCACCGCCTCTCTTCACAGAGACCCGTGCGGTCTCCAGTGCTAGAGCCTGCAAATCTGCACTAGTACAGCCTCGGGGGTATGAGCAGAGAGCTCTTCAGAAGCACTGTGTGTTACTGCATGCCTCAGTTTTATGTATTAAAAAGTCAAATCGTTAATATGTTATATTAGCAATTTTAATCAGTTTAAACTTCCTGGATATATCTGCACATAAGATAAGGTGGTAGCTCCAGTTATTCCACAAAAAAAATAGCAAAAATTGCAGCAACACTATGAGAACAAACATGGTTACAGGATGCATATACATAATGTTACCTTTTATGAAGCCATTTACTATCAGCAACAGGAAAAGTTACCCAAAGGTTCAGACACATAATGGTGCATAAAGCCAAGAGATCAGCATACCCATTCCAGCAAACCAGGCTGCTGTTACCTGCCATGTGTGAAACCACAAACACCTTATCTTAGTAATTTACATCCATTCTGTTGCCAAGAAGTGAAGATTTAACGCCTGACTCAGATACTGTCTTGCACATAAAGGAATGAGGTGCTACCATAGGATTAGTACTAGATCTGTAATTTATAACTGATTTTCTATTACAGAACAGAACCTAAATGTATATATATATAATCACACTACTCCCAGCCTTTTTAAGTCACAGAAAAAGGGAACACATAAGGAACAAATTGTTCAATGTCACAATTTTCATTCAGTTCCAATGCAGTGACTTTTCTCAAGCTTAAGGTACAGTGACTGTTCCCTTAAAAAACCTGCAAGAAACACTGGGACAGGCACAGCCCCAGCTCAGAGAGCACATCTAGTCCTTCACACAAGAATCGCCCCTTACTTCTCCACCTTTCCAGCATAAAGAAAATACACAGCAACACCTCCTCACATTGATGAATATTATTCACCTTTGTTTCCTAAGGAAAAAAACTAAAAATAAAGAATAATTAATTAAAACTCCTTAGCTCTCACATTTCTAACTCTAGCACTACCAGATCTTCCTCAGTGATGCTTTCTCCAGCTTCAGGTTCTCCCAAGTTATAAGCCCACAGCAACACCTCAGCAGTACTCTTCCAGTCGTCCCCCCAGAAAACTAAACTCAAAGCTACCCCTATCAGAGAGCTACAAGACTTCTTTCATCAGCTGTCTCACTTATACTGCAGGAAACACCCACAAACCCCTTCAGCTGCTCTCTGATCCCTCATTTGATTAATTAACACTAGGTGCTCCTCTACCCTACTAACTAGAGGTAGTTAAGGTGTGCATACCTCATTAAAGGAGTACTGGTGCTAGCAGCATGCAAAAGGCTCATCTTTCATTTGGATGCTCTTTCTTCTGCATTTTAATATTTATAATCTCAATAATTAGTTCTGAATAGGCAAAAAATAGACATTTTAATTCAAGCCTTTCACCACATAGCTAAATACATATGCATTTTTCTTCCATCATATGGTCATATGAAAACTTCCTGATATTTCCTGTGACTTTAGCTTAACTAGGAATTAATTGCAGGTATTATAAGGTTAATATTTTCCTTGTAATGGAAAGATGGAAGCCATCAAAGAGAAAAGCTCCCTCAGTAAAGTCCAGAAGGTCCTTTATAACCAAACCCCATGATTTCAGTCACTAAGCAGAAAGAAGCTGCAAGCTTAATAATTTTGACATACTTAGCCTTCAGAAAAAGCGGTTGGTTTCTCTAGCTGCCACCAAACAGCTATAGTACAAAGGCTTACATCTGCTGCAGGCAGCCCTGATGCTGCAAAGCAGTAGCCTGCAGTTACTGTGCATTAGTAAGGGAGCAGGAAAACATGAGACGAGTTGGCCAGCATGGAACCTTACACAGCCATGAAGGGGACCGAAGCGGAGGCAGGTCCCAAGAAAGCAGCAGGGTTGAGGGCTTCAAGGGGAGCACAGCTGCTGGGAAAGGCCTGGCAGAGCTGGGCAGCAGGCAGGCTGCAGCCACTCCAACATAGTGGGATCACACGACAGAGTTGAGAGGGCAATTCCCAGAGCTCTTGCTGCCAGTGGAAGGGCCATGCTGAGAAGAGAAGGGCTTGCCTAATGGGAAATGACAGCACTTCCCCACAGTACCAGGCTCCAGAGTAGCTCAAGCTGCAGAAGAAAAAAAGAGTTTATGTCTGAAATGCAGTCTCGAGGACTGGTGCCAGGCAGAAAACTGAACCACTAGACCACGGCACTGCTCTATGACTACGCAGAAAAGCCTTTTTTTCCTGACACACCTTATCATTACATCATTTTCTTATGATTTCTCCCCATTGTACACAAAATTCAACCACAGAAATGGCTTCATATGCCTCACTGCTAAATTACATTGAAGGAAAAAATAGCTAATATTTGATAAAACTGGACAAAAATAAAGAAGTGCTGTAAAGAGTGCCAAAAATAAAGTACTACCATAAACCATTGATGCCAAAGGGATAAACACAGTGCTTTAAGACAAATGAGTTATTTCAGTTACTATAAAGCTAATGACTCCTTGTGTTTCAGAAAAAAACAATTGAAACTTCAAGTAAAATCATATAATCCGGATTAACAAATCTACGAAGGGACTACATTTCTGCCTTCTAACAGTACACAGGTATTTAGACCAAAGGCACCTCTCTGGTATGAGCCCGGATGGACCTAGTAGAAGAAAAATTACACAGGTGTAAATTAAAATGTAATTTTATTAAATTAAGAAATAGTTATATTCCAAATAAGTCCTATTTTTAGAAAATTATATAAACAGGATTCATAGGCTGTATTAAGTCTTCAGGCCACTTACCTATATCTCTGTATCTGTTAGCTCACTAATAATAGTATGATGAGTTTAACAATAAAAACAGAGTAGTAAGACCACTGTTAGTAATAGATTACAGGCAAGATTTAACATATTTTAATTAAAAAATAAAAAATCAGGAATTGAGTCAGCAAAACTAAGATCTCTCAGTGACTTTGCCACCTGTACAATGACAAACATTTTAAGATATAATCTTAGAAAACATTTGCATTACTCAGTTTAAGCTTCTTTGCTTGAGTTCTGTCTGTTTATTCCCACATATGGATGTCACATCCTGTTCAATCATCTTTTCAGTAGATACATCACATTAATCCACAACAGTGAGCTGTTATTTACCATAACCTGTGAAGCTAGCCTGCATTTCCTATGTCATAAGGCTTTAGAGAGAGGTCTGTGCCAGGTTGGGAACAACATTACAGCAGTGAATGCTTGATTCAAATTCAGAATAAATGAGGATTAATTTTATTTGAAAATTTGTTTTACAGATCCATTACAAATCATCCATAATGCTGTAGGGCATATTCATGCTCCCACTTGTGAGTTGTTTGGAAATGAAAAATGTACAGCACTCTTCATCTGAGGAAAAAAATAAAGAAAAGAAACCAAAACACCCAAACCCTCAAAACCCTATCATAGGAACATAAATGATATTTTATGTCTCTACTAAATGAATCTTAGAGAGGAAAAAGTTTGTGAGCAGGACTCTTTCTCTTCACAGGTCAGCCAATAATAACTGAAAAATCACTCACATTTCCACCTCCCTAGGTTTTAGAGGCTCACCTTTTATTACAGTATCAGAGCACCTCTACAAAAATCCAGTGAAACGAAGCCAGTCTGAATGGAAATGGAATGATAACAAGTGACATAGAAGCCCATAACACACAAAAATTGCCAGAAGGGGGCATATAAATCAATTTCTGAAGCTTTCTTTTAACATTTTTACAAATTGGATTACAGTTTGCCAGCTGAGAAAAAAAACTATTCTAGCATTTTTGGTGACACCACTTTAAGCAAAAGGCCTTGAGGAAAAAGAATATATGCTTGCAAATATTTAAATAGGTCAGATTTTAGTACCAAGAGCAGAATTTCCCTTTGCAGCAATAGGGAGTTATGTAAAAAAAATACATCCAAATATGAGTGTATTTAACAAACCATTTACATAGTGCTCAATGTAGATTTGTGCCTAGAACGTTATTCTGAGAACGTATGAAGCTTCAAATGTATGGTACACAGTACAATTTTGAATATTTACGTGGCTTTGCAGATTTACATTATCTGTTTTGCACAGGATAGCCTGTCTGGCTTGTTTTTAATGCTCAATTCAAAAGACATACTAACATACTCATGACTGAAGTCATTCCCATTAGTCATCTGGGATCTGACTGTTCTTCGACATTTTTATTGAGACTTATACCCTTTTGGATTAATGAAATAAAATAGGTCATCTAATTAAATATTTACATGTTTCTAGAGAGTTAAATATTCTATTTTAGCATTTTCTAGTCATTATTTTTTTCAACTGCTCTTGCCAAAATGACATTTTTTTCAGCATGTTGCTGATTAAAATTATTTTTTAAAAGAAAAATAAAAAGTGATGCAGATAAAACCAGCCTATTAAAAAGAAAATCAAACATTTTTATCATTGTCTTATTCCCTAGCCAGACTTTAAAGCTGACTTCTACATGGTTTTGCAAGATTTGAGCTTAATTTTGTTTACCTAAATTTATATTCTAAGTATATCAGTCAGATCCAAAATACTAGAAGTTAGATGCCTTAAGTTTTCTATGTCTTAGTTTCCCATTTGCAAAATAAGGACAAAATTACAAACTACAAAGATTCTTTTGAATTCAGAGGGCTGGAGCACCTCTCCTATGAAGACAGGCTGAGAGAGTTGGACTTGTTCAGCCTGGGGAAGAGAAGGCTAAGAGGAGACTTTAGAGCAGCCTTCCAGTGCCTAAAGGGGGCATTTGAGAAAGATGGAGACATACTTTTTAGTGATGCCTTTTGAGATAGGATAAGGGCTGATGGTTTTAAACTTAAAGAGGGGATATTTAGAATAGAGACAAAGAAGGAATTTTCTGTAACAAGGGTGGTAAAACACTGGAGCAGGATGCCCAGGGAGGTGTAGATGCCCTGTCTCTGGAAACAGAGAATTTAAAAGGTCAGGTTGGACAAGGTTCTGAGCAACCTGAACTAGTTGAAAATGTCTCTGCTTATTGCAGGAGGGATAGAATTCGATGAGCTTTAAAGGTCCCTTCCAGGCCAAACCATTCTGTGATTCTATGAATTTAAGTCCATTGCAAATATTAGACAGATCCAGAGTTGGGAATAATGAAATAGAATGGATATATTTAAGTACTTTAAGTCAAGACAAAGTTAAAATAATGTGCTATTGTCTTATTTCAAGAAATTAGTGTTGGTGAATGAAACAGGACATCTCCAGATTGTTTGCAATTTGACTGGAAGTGTTTGTTAGAGCTGTAAGAAAAAAACATTCTGTACTTAAGGAAGAGCAACTGATGGAGTTCCAAGCCCAAAAACTTTTGGAACATTTGATTGAGACCTTTCCTTCACCTTCCGTGTTTTTCCAAACTATGTATATTTTCAGCTTAAAGAATCTTCTCAGTGTGTTATTATACGTTGCACATATTCTGAATATGTCCCTAGAAGTCTTTTCGCTTGGTAAAAAATGTACCCTCTTTCAGAACTGAGGAAAGGATTTTACTTCACTGTCACCTCATTATGACTTTGCTTTTTTTTCCCGAAGCTAATTATTCTGACAACTCTATTTTAAAGGGGTTAGGCTTTGACAGTTTTAGACCATCTGCACAAAGCTCACTATATTAACTTTCTGCTCCGATGTTTTACTCCCAAGAGCTATGACATTCTTTTTTCCTATGGAAGGCTTTGAAGTCTGTCTATTATTTCTACCCATCATACTTCAAGTTCCATACAGTACATATCATTTAGTACTGAAATGCCTCCCCTCAAAATTGCTGTCTGCTGCATTTGTCCTTTATGAGAAAGAAATCTAGTGGGTATTTCAGTGCATCATAAAGTTCATTTTATCTAAATTTATCCTAAAAAAAAAAAAAAAAAAAAAAAATAAATCTTTTGCAAATAACTAGTTTTGATAGTTTCAAATGGCACTTTTAAAAGAAGTGACTAGTGCTGCTAATATGAAATAATAGCCAATTCTGGAAATGCTTTTGAGAATTTTGTATTTTGGGCTAACTCTACGCTTTTATTGTATTAAGAATTATATGCTAATATTTTCTTTCATTATATCACTTGTCATCTCTTTTGTACATATTTTGCAAAATTTATAACCTTCTGGGAGGTGAGTTGTCTGTGTAGGTCAGTGCTTCAATTTAAATATCGCTCTTATGTAGAGCAGGAGTAGACTGTAAAAGAAAAGAGGAAGGCACAGCACATACAAGAATATCCGACCTAAGCAATCAAGACAGAGACTTGGATTTCAGCAGTGGATTCATCTACTTTGCAGATAGGTGGGACTGAAGAGCAAAGTGGTGGTGCAGTTTCTTTCTTATCCTGTAATACGGACCATATACTGCGGCAAAGATCCAGAATCCTTAAGAAAGCAGCACACTTAGTATGTACCTATGAGAACTGATGCTGGTTCTTAGCATATCTTAGTATATCTTAGATTGGATATAAGGAAGAAATTCTTTACTGTTAGGGCACTGGAATGTGTTGCCCAGGGAAGCTGTGAATGCTTCATCCTTGGTGGTGTTCAAGGCCAGGCTGGATGAGGCTTTGGGTGGCATAGTTTAGTGTAAGGTGTCCCTG
>JAVHNC010071228.1:58395-70638 GCA_034782935.1 Micropsitta keiensis | reverse complement strand
CCGTGTCAGTACTGTGCCACAGCCATCTTGTTTATTTTGTTACTCAATTTTACAGAATTCACTCCCCCCCAGTGACATGCTGCAGGTGCCAAAGGCCACACTGCAGCTCCAGAGCATGAGCCAGCGAACCAGTGCCGTCTTCAAAACGCAGCTCAACCAGCCCAATTTCCTTCGCTTCTGTGGCCGTAAAGTGTGCGGTGCAGCTACATTACAGTGTTGACACCCTTCCGCAGTGAGAAATGCTGTTTAACACAAAGTGAATAAACTACGCCAGCCGCCCGCTCCATCCACACCGCAGTCATACTCGGGGCAGATGCTTTCTCCCCACGGAGGCCATACAGGCCCATGAGCGGCCTCACGTCTTCCTCACTGCCCAAAGGAGATCTGCAGGCGCGGGATTCTTTCCCGGGCCGGTGCCCCTCACCCAGGGAGAGCCGGGGCCACGCAATCCCAGTGCCGCTGCCAGCGATAGGAGCAATGGGAGCGATGGGGCCGGGGCCGTGTCGGAGCCGGGAGGCTCGGAAGGCGAGAAGGGGACAGCCGCGCGCGCTGGCGTAGGGCGGGGCAGGCGGACTTTTTTTTCCCGTCCTGCCGCGCGCAGGCGTCATTGTGCGCTGCGTCACGGAGCCGGGCCGCGCTAGTCTGTGCGTGGCCGGCTACGGGTACGGACGCGCTCCGCCATCATGGCTTCTGCCGCCGCACACCCGGGCCCCCCTGCCGCCGCTGCAGCAGCTGCCGCCCCGCCAGCTCCCACCGCCCCTGGCATCCTTATCGGTGACCGGCTCTACTCGGAGGTGTCGCTCACCATAGACCACTCGCTCATCCCCGAGGAGCGCCTCTCACCCACTCCCTCGATGCAGGACGGCCTGGACTTGCAGTGCGAGACCGACTTGCGCATCCTGGGGTGCGAGCTGATCCAGGCGGCTGGCATCCTTCTCCGCCTGCCGCAGGTAGGTGGGCGCCTCGCGGCTTTCCCAGGGCGGGAGGGAGCAAGGGCCGACGCCGCCATTGTGGCTCGGCGGGAAGGGCGTGTGTGGCGGCTGCGCGGGGGGGTGGTGGCGCCAGCTGGTGCCTGACACAAAATGGCGGCGGCGGTTGGGCCCGGTAGCTGACTCCTGCTCCTTCTTACTTTTTGCGTTCATAGGTGGCGATGGCGACGGGGCAGGTGCTGTTTCATCGGTTCTTCTATTCGAAGTCCTTCGTCAAGCACAGCTTCGAGGTGAGCGCAGAACAGACTAGTGGGGAAGCGGGGACGGAGGAGAAAGGAAGGAGGAGGAGAGCCCTGGGCTGAGCGGCTAGAGGGTATGGCCAGCGACAGGTCAGCCTTCAGGCCACGGTTGTGTTTTTGGTATTTTTTTATATTTTTTTTTAAGTTATGCGGTTCTGGTGTTATTTGGGATTAAACATAATTTTCTTACGAAAATCGATTTTATTTTTAGATTGTTGCCATGGCCTGCATCAATCTTGCATCCAAGATAGAAGAGGCACCTCGTCGTATAAGGGATGTGATCAATGTATTCCATCATTTACGTCAGTTAAGAGCAAAAAGGTAAGATTAGCTTCGTTATGAATATAAACATCTATTGTCACTAATGTATGCTGCAATTTTCAATTCACAGTGTCTTTCCAGGCTAAGTTCAACGACCTAAAACTGAGAAGGGAGTGCTCATTGGCTTCTGTATAGGCAGTACAGTTCAGTGCTGATATTTTCTACTGTTAGTGTTGTTTGCTAGGTAGATCTGCTTTCGTTATTTACATAGCTGCAAGGCATGAGCATTGATTCTAGTTCTAGGTCCATGGTTGTAGTTTTAGGTCCATTGATACCTGGTTTTTTGATGCCTTGTAGTCCTGGAAGGTAGTCTTCGGTATGAGTAACCGGCTAGGGGGTTGCTGTATGTTTTCCAGGGTTCTAACTATATTCAGTAGTCTTAATGTTTTTCTCTTGTTAGTATGTAGCCATCCGGATGTTGTCATGGTGCCAATAATGTATCAGTTAATGAAAGAAGAAAGCTCAGGTTTTCCCAGTAATGGTAGTATTAGTAGAAAAAGAATTTCTGGAAAATATTTGGGAAAAAAAAAAAAAAGTATGGTTTGGCCTACAGTATTTGCAGCTTTAATGCCACCACTTCAACAACTAGTGTGTGATTGAGTCTTGGAAGCTGAAGGCATCTTTAGTTGCAAAAAGTGAGATTGTGGGGGTTTTTTATGGTACTGAGTGCTTGTGTCAGTGGAGTGTAAGCTTACCTGATCTGTGTGCAGGTTTGGGTAATGGTATGCTGAATTGTTAGTTGCTCTCAGTTGTGAGTGCTTAATACCACTTTTTTTTGTGTGTAAAGTGACATGTGTTTTCATGTATGAAGCAAGTTAAAGTGACATATTGGAAGGAAAAAGGAATGGTTAAGGCAAGGAGTTTCCTAAGTGGCTATTGAACCTGTCATGTATCAGTATTAGAGTTTGCAATTGAAGACAGCTGTGATGAAGTAGCTTTCCTTTTCGTGGTTGGTTGCTTAAATCTTAAGGTAATCCATGGTTACACAAAGGATTTTGTCTTTAGCTGTATTCTTAAATTTACTTTCATTTTTCTGCTCTGAATCACCAGGTTACAGCAGGAATGTTAACTTTAGTGTTGTGTAAACATTTCTGAGGAGCAGAGTAGAAATCTGGTAGGGAAGCTAGCTTTTTCTTGGTGTGTTTATCCTGGTTATGCTTCTGTTGAATCTAAAACTGTTGCCTTGTGCTTGTTCTCCTAGGTAGGTTTAGATTAAAACAAGAATGATATGGTGTTACACTTTGGCATTTAGCTTTGTTGTCTCTCTTTTTATTTAAAGTTGTTATCCCTGATGGCCTTGTGATAATTGTGTGAAGTTATGCCGAATGTGAATTCGGTGGTGTTGTTTGTTACTGCAGTTATAAGAGAGTGTGGTTATTACTGAACTATTGAAGCTGGTTCAGTGGTTTGTAATGCTTTGGCCTTGATCCAGGCAGCGAAGGTTAATTAATCATATGCAGTGCTTTTCTTTGCAGTGAGAATACCAATTAGTTGTTTCTTGGTGGTGTGTGAAGGATCAGTGGAACTGAACTTAACCTGTGAACTTGAATCTTTCCAGCTATCGTGTTCCAAATCAGAATGTCACTTGTGCATGTTACATGGTGTCTAAAATGCATCATGTCAAGAGAAATTGTGCACTTCTACCCATTATTTTCTGGAGAAATGGGTATTGCTCTGAGATTCTGAGTGAATCTGCATGAAATTGATCTTAAAAATGTTAAAGTCTGGCATTCAGACTTGCTTTTTCTTCTAAACAGGATGTAAACATTTTTCTGTACTTTTTACAAGATTACAGTTACATAATTTGTACATGTTATTAACTTCAACTCTTTTTTCCCTTGCAACCGACTATACAGCGACCAGCTACATTTACCAAAGCCTGGGTGATGTGGAGTGGTACATAAAGATGAAGCTGTCGTCATGGCAACAGTGAGTGAAGTATCGAAAATCCCCAAGGAGAAGCCAGTGCTCTGAGAATAGGTCACTGGAATCGGGGGACTAACAGGTTGGCCGCTGGTGAACCATTTGGAAGAACTCCTGTATCTTGTTATAAGCTTTTTTCTTTGCTGTCCAGGTTTTTAGAATACTAGCTTAATTTTGTTTGTTTTGTTTTGTTTTGTTTTTTTCTTTTTTTTTTATTATCTGAAGCTAACACTTAGGCTATAGCTAGTTTCTCACACACAACCGAGAACTGAAACTGTTAGTTAGGCTGCTGTACTTCTCTTTTCACTTCTAGTCTAGCTTCTCTGTTAACTGAAGCTTTTAACCTGCACATAAAGTTTGAGTAGGCTTGCTTTTTCTCTTACACAGTTTTGGGTTCTCAGTTCTACTTTCTGGCTCTGTGTAATTGCAGTTTGAATTCATGCCTTCACATGGATATGGAAGACTTGAATTTGTAAAGCCATTTTTATATAAATTACTATGTAAGCAGTCCCTTACATGTATGTGTTTGCAGAACTGGGAATGGCATTGGAATTGTTTTTCTGTAAGACCTGTAGTGAACTGAGTTACTGCTAGGTGGTATTTCTAATGCTGAGAAGTAAGAAAAAGCTTAAAAAGTGTTTTGGACAAGCGTATTTCCTTTTGGATCTTTCACGAGCATATGTCATGTAGTATTGCATGTAAAAATATTTTTGTGCATGGAGAAAAGCTCGTATTATGAAAATCCTGCTTTTTAAACAATTGTGTCCTGAAACATCTGTGTTCTGAACGAAGTGCAATTGTTGTTTAACATGTAGAATGTAGTTCGAAGTTGATTTCATTTAACTTAAATGTGCCTTGAAGCTGTAGAAAGTCCCTGTGAGACTGGAACCAAATATGACTCCTGTCATTGTGTAATCTCACAAATGTTGGTTTGAGATGCTCAGTCAGCTGTTCTTCTGTTGCAGCAAACAGGTTCGTGCAGTTGGGTTGGAAGTAGTCTGTGTTAATCGTACACACTACTTGGTGGTCTTCAAATTGTTCTACAAATATGCAGTGCTTGTATTTACAATGTTGGAGACCAATACAGAACTTGGTTTCTTCTGTCTTATTGGCTGGCATAAGAGAGGATCTGGTCTTTAAAATGAGATGCTGCTGTTAACACTGTACTTGTCAGAAGTACTCTGCATTATGAACAAAACTGCATGCAAGGCACATTTCCTCTAAAGCATTAGGCATTCCAAAGACACCAAATCTTAATATTACATCACATGAAGCTGTAGCTGTGTTGAACTTATGTCTCCTTTGTCAGGGTATATGTAATTGGTTTATTGTTGCAGACACATTATAATGTGTGTTAATCTTTTGAGTTGTTACACAATCTCTAAATCCCGATGAAGTTTGTGACTTCAAGTGTTAGACTGACTGGCTCTGTGAGCTCTCAGTTCAAAAGTCTTGCCTGGAGCTTTAGTGCTGATCTGTAAGAACAGATTCAAAGCAAGAATATGTAATACTACTTGGCTACTAAGGGCTTGAAGCTTGTATTTTATAGGTAAGCTTAAAAATTATTATTCTCTGCTTTGTTACTTAGACCTGACATGATTGCTACTTGGATTGAGAACAAAGTGTAGCAAATGCAGTAGCAAAGTTCCTCTTTTTTTGTCAATAGAAAGTTAAGTTTTCCAAAGTGAAATCTCTGAAGCTTCCAACTTCTAAATGATTATGTGTACCAACACTTCAGCAGTTTGTGGCAAAAGTACTCATTTGGTAAATCTTCATACAGTGGGAGCCTGATTTTGCTGGTAATAAGAAGCAAAATAAAGTCTTTTCCAGATTTTTTTGTTTTGTATAAGTTGATAAAAAGCTGCATTTGTTTGAAGTACTATCTGTATAAACTAGTGATTTTTGTGGCTTCCTTACATCTGTAGATGCTTAGAACTTATGTGTTGTAAGTGACCAGCTAACATGGGACAACAGAGTAAAGCACACTTTTGAGTGTCATAATTATAGGTTTCTTACTGCTTTGCTGTTGAGCATGTCTAACCAAAGTTATGAACTGTTTGTGCAGTAAGGCTCAGTCTTTCCTATTGGCCTCCAAGCTACCTGACTATTTTCATAATACTGACTTGCTTACATAGATTTCAGAGAATGCAAAGACACATGGAAGATACACTCTGGCAGGTTATTGGATGATCCTGTGCAGTCATGTTGTCCCAGTGGTGCTGGTTTTTGGGTTTTGGTTTGTTGGTTGTTTTTTTTAAGACTGGAAGCCATAGTTGCCCTATCTGTTTCATCCAAGATTTGTTCCCTCTGATGAAGTTGTTATGATAGCAAGATAAGCTGAGCCTGGACACATAAACTTGCTCTGGATGATCCCTTGCAGATCCTGTTAATGCCAGTGATCTCTTGGTAAAATTGTCTAAAGCAACACTGGGAGAAATGTTATTATAAAACCCAGTGAGTTGAAATCAATTGGAAGTGAATCAGAAGAACTTCAGCTTGGTTCTTCTAGTCTCCCACTCCAGAGCAGTGTTCAGACAGCACTCGAAGTGCTGGAGTGATCAGGTAAAATTAAAATTTGGTTGAGAGGCTACCATAAAGAAGCTTTAAAGGTTACTCTTTGCCAGTTTATGGAAAAGATCTGCAGAAGCAAACAAAAAGCCCTGTGTTCTGGGTGGGTTATATTTAGATAGCTGAAATCACAAACTGCAAACTTGGCCTGATGAGTGAGAGTAACACTTTACCAAAGAAGTTACTTTCATGTAGTTTAGAAAAATACTTTGGTTTGGGTTTTTCTTGGTTTGTTTTTTTTTTTGTTCGTTTTGTTGGGTGTTGTTTTTTTTTTTTTTTTTAGGAGGCAGAAGCAGTGAGGCTTGTAGTTGAATAGTAGGTTCTTCCTGGCACCAAGAAAATGCAGTAGCTCACATCAGACCTCTTGGGAGCTGCTTCTCAGCCCCTTGGGAAGAGTAGAGGGATCTCACATTTCAGGTGCATGGCTATACAACATGATGCTTTTATTAGTGAAGTGACTAGCTTGTTATCCTTTGCCCAGTGGTAGTGACCATCCTTCCAGGTGACTGCAGGAGTCAGCATGAGTTGTGGATTATTGAAGTTGGGAAGCCATCCAGCTAGGCTTGTAATAAAATTGACTCTTCCTGGGGTGGAAACCTAGGGGGCTTTGAGTGGGCTTTTTTATACTATGTGTGACCTAGCAGCGGAGAGAAGTGTGATCCACTTGTGGAGCTTACATTGATTCATTAAGACAAGTTAGTAGTGAAACATTGTGTCTGATAAAACAGACAAAATACACTTTGCTTTTTTTTTTTAATCCATTTTGATTTTTTTTTTCCTTCTTTCAAAGGTAATATGAAATAAATTTGTCACTAGTACTTGTAGTATGCTAGGTTTATCATGTAAACAAAACTGGTTTATTAGTGTGTAACTAGTCACAAAAGCATATTACAAATAGAGGGAAAAGCCGGTTTGTCTCTAGGAAGAAGCAGATTAAAATGCACAATGTGGAACGTTGAAAGGTTAAGTCTAAGCGTGGACAAAGAAAAGAATACAGAACTTGTGTGTAAAGCATACAGTGGTTAAAATTAAAAAAAAAAAAAAGGCTTTGGAGTGTTCAGGTGTTGAATCTGGAAAGAACTGGGGCTACACTTCGAGATCTTTATGAAATGAGCTCTTCGTTTGCAAACGCAGGTAGCATAGGTGACGTATCTACTGGTTAGGGGGTGCAGCATTCAGATCCACAGGTAGATCTGCCACCATTTAAATTAAGGTTAAAGGTTAAATTCCTTTCTTTACTAGGCTTCTTGTAGATCACTGAAGCAGGGCTGTCTTCTCAGGAGATAGGAATAATCATGTCTTCCAGTGCATAGGGAGCTGCAATTTATAAGGCACGAGCTTGATACTTTTAATATCAGTAAAACAACCCAGCTCATTCTAGCTTTTGCTTCGAAGTCCTGCCTACCAAAGGTAGTTGTATCACACTCCTTTTTCACCTCTGTCATGAAATGCAAAGGCTCTTTGAGATCTTCACTGTAAAGTTGACTTAGTTCCCACAGCTGGACCAGAATAGTTGGCATATGAAGTAGCCAAAGATTTTATTTTTTTTTTTTTTTTTTTTTATTTTGGCCACCTAATCTGTAGGTACTCAAAAGCAGGATCTAAACTAGTTTATCTAAACTTGGACAGCACAAGATTAATGCTTAAACTTGCTTGCAGGAGTTGAAAACAGGTTTCTGTTGCCATTAGTTGGTTGGAAGGGAAAACAGAGATAACACTGGTTTTGGATATGCAAAACAGTTTTGATTTTATTTCTTGCAAACTATAGGACTCCAAGCCCCCTGATACTTGATCAGAACTACATAAACACCAAAAATCAAGTAATCAAAGCAGAAAGAAGGGTACTGAAGGAGTTGGGATTTTGTGTTCATGTCAAGCATCCACACAAGGTGAGTTCTCAAAAATAATATAATTGTGAATATTTTTCTACTTTGATGGTCTCATTGTGAGCTGTGGAGCAAGAAATGAAGGTTTAAAAAAATGATCTGATTTCATCTCTTTATTTCTCAGTAGTTACGTTGAATGCTTTTACCAGAGTGCTTGGGCAGATAGTCACTGGCTTTGGTAGAAATTGTTTCCTTGGGAAATGTTGAAGGTGGCTGGTTTTGAAAATCATAGAAAAGTAATAAGATTAAAAATCGCGTGAACATGATTGGCTGACGTTTGAGATTACAGTGTGTACTTGGAAAAGGAGGAGACAGTTGTTTTGGAATACTGTTTGATCATACTGTGGCTTTTTATACTAAAAGTAAGTTTTGGGTTGTTTTTTTCTTTCTCTTATTTCTCAGATCATTGTTATGTATTTACAAGTCTTAGAATGTGAACGTAACCAAACCCTGGTACAGACAGCCTGGTAAGTTACTTTCCATTCTTTTCCCAGCCAGGAAAATAGTAGCAGAAATAACAAGCCTGATGATCCATATGCAAAGCAATGATATGTAAGTTATTACACGAATCTATGCTTCTAAAATATTTTAGTGCTTGTTTCTGCTTACTATTTTCGTGGCTTGATTCCAACATCGTAATGGAGAACTCAATTTAACTTTGTTCTTTTTTCTACTCTTTAATTAAAGGGTAGTCCATGATGGTAAGTCATATAGCTCTGTCCTCTGCACCTCAGCCCATGACCTGGGGATGGCCTGTTTGGCTGCCCTTCTCTCCAGCCAACCCAGTGCAAGCTCTCATCCGAGATTCACTGAAGTGGTCCATATCCATCGGGCAGCATCTTCTAGTTCTGTCTGGGTGTCAAAAGGATTTGTATATTTGTTTTTAGAAGTAACTGTTAAAAATGTTTCTAAATGTATTTATTGCCTACCTACTGTATGCTGTAGTGTATTTAAAGGACACATCGGGTAGAATTCTGCCAGCGTTTGTTTAGTTGATTTAGCATTTGGCTGAACTTCAGTTAAAAAAGAAAATTGCAGTGCATGCAGCATGTTCACTTAGAAGCCATACTGGGCATGGGTTTCTGTAGAGTCAATACTTACTGACTGCTGTTCCTTTCTTTCCTGTAGCTCAGTAATTTAGAAACAGATGGAGGTCTTTGCTGTTTAAATGTCTCTCTTGGCATGTATTGCTTGGTAGTGCCACCATGGTGAAACAACAGTAGCTTAGTGAAGTGGGAAACCCATTACTAACTTGCAGGCTTTTTTTCCAACAAGCAAACTGGATGTTTTTCTCTGGAAGAAGTTAATGTGACTTGAGGCACATGTAGGATTGAACTGCAGTATTTTATGAACTTTATAGGTTGCATCTAGCCTTTGGAAAATGGTAGGTTAAAAATGTACCATGCTTTCATGCTTGCATTTAAATTTTAAGCATACTAATTTTTAAATACAAGAACATTGGTGTTCACAGCAAACAGCTGGACAGATGAAAAGTACTGTATTATACTGTTAATTCGGTGGACACTTCGCAGTGTAACCTACCTAGGAAGTAGCCGTGACATACTATTACTTGCATTGGGGTTTCAAAACAATGGCAGTGGTGCAGTTTGTTACAGAAGTAACAAATGTAAGCATCAAATATTATAATTCAAAAACAACCAAGTGTTAAATACAATAACAGAAAAAATAATAAAGTCAATTGAGTCTCCAGTATTGATATCCTTGTTATCCTCTAAATAAAAAGATACAAACTGGAGATCCAACCTTTTATAACTATTTTGTTTTGTTTTATTGTAGGAATTACATGAATGACAGCCTTCGAACAAATGTGTTTGTTCGCTTTCAGCCAGAGACTATAGCATGTGCTTGTATTTATCTTGCTGCTAGAGCTCTGCAGGTGAGTCTTCACCTGTCTTTAGTTAGCATTGCCTTTGATTGCAAGTAATTTGGTTTCAAGAAAATTAATGAAAATACTGAAAACAAAAGCCTGGTTTGTAATCTCTATTGTTAAGTTTTTGGTTGTGTTATTTTCAGATTCCACTTCCTACCCGTCCTCACTGGTTCTTGCTCTTTGGCACCACTGAAGAGGAGATTCAGGAGATATGCTTAACAACTCTTAAGCTCTATACCAGAAAGAAGGTAACTTTGAGATGTTTGTTTTTCCTATTGAATAATCAGTGCAGCTTGGGCTGTAGGAGCAGTTCCAGCTCGCAGCCCTTTTGTTCCACACTCAGATTTTCCTTAGATGCGTCTCCGCTTTCTGGGTCAGGCCTTTGCCTCCAGCTGCAGTGAATGGCTGCAGGCTGGGCACAGGAGCACACTCAGGGCTGAAGCATCTTCTTGCAGGTAAGTCAAAGTGAGCCTGATCAGGGCACATCTGGCAAGTACCTGTGCAAATGGCAATCCATTTGCAGATATAAGCATGCATTTATGAGGGTGGTGCTCATTAGATGCTGTGCTTCTGCAAGAGGAACACGTGCAGCTCATTTGCATACCTTTGCTTTTCCTGCACAAACCCACATTCACCAGTTCCAGTCAAATCTTCCACGTGGGTCCAACTGAATTTGTTACTGCCTTGTAACACCAGTGATCCTGAAACCCGTAAGAAGGGAAAAAGGAAGAGTGAGGCAATAACCGAGAGCAAACCAACCCTCGGCAGCAATACACAGCATGGGCTGTGGGCAAGGCCACCAGCCAGCTGGAAAGTGCATTTGGTAAAACCCGGGCACAATAAGCAGTCCGTATGATGTATAATTTATAAAGTGTAGCGGCACTCTTGAAAAGGATTTAATGTTAGAAAATCCACTCAAGAAGGAACAAACGCACTATTTAGAGGACGGAGTGGCTCCATAGGTGGAAAAGCCCTTGGATAGGAGGAATGGCTTCCCGGGACATCTGCATTCCGTAACTGTACATGTACGGGGCTCGTAAGAGCAGTGGAGGCAGAAAACAGCAGGAGAATTTATCCTCCATATGGTAAAGGATAAGCTGTGCAAGAGAAAAGAGCTAGGAAGAAGTTAACATAAAAAGGGCAAGCACAGGAGCCTGCCTGCGCCTGTGGCGGAAGCTGCAGTTAACCTTGGCCGCCAGACCTGCCTCACCTCCGCATCACCTTTGTTGGAAATCTGGCTCTGTTCTAGCTCATTACTTTGTTAGAGAGGGACTTTTCCGGGAAATAACAGTAGCGATGACCTGTGCATAAACCGGCCCTGCTGCTATTTCCAGCAGAATCACTGTAATGATTACTTCTGACAACCAGGTTGTTGAACAACTCTACCCGGCACATTTCCATAGCAATCTGTGGCAGGAGCAATGTTCTCCCTCAGCAGCGAGTGACCCTTGTGTCCACATGAGGTTCTGCCAGCGTGTGTGTGTGTATGGTTTGTATTCCTAGCCCTGGCCTGGGTCACTCTTACACACAGCTCACTACATCCTTGCTTGCAAAAGCAGGTTTCTTCAGTGCTCCCTTCTGTAGATCATTAATCAAGAACTTCAATTTCAGCAGACGCTCCAGTAAAATGGATGAACAAATAAATTCCTTCTATCAATGAAAAGTGATTCATAACCACTTTTTGTGTGTATCCACAGTAATGGAAGAAGATGAAATGCAGTTTTCTCCAGGTATTTTTTTTCTAACATTACGAGGCAAGTGTATCGATGGCTGCTTTCTACATTGAGAGTAAAAATACAGAACAGCAACAAAAAAATCTGTTTCCAGAGTTCTTATTGGGGTTCTAGGGAATGTTTTAAATCCTTGCCTTTGAACTGATAAAATTGTATTTCCTGGGTTTCAATCTGGGATGTTTTCAAGGCATCAGTTTCATTTTTCTGTATTTTCCACAGTCCATGAAGGAAATGTCATCAGAGCAATGGCAAAGTTTTGTTCGGGATTTCAGAGATTGACTTTTAATCTCCATCGCACCACTGATCTATACCTCAGCAATTCCATTAATTTCCTTGTGTTTTCAGTCCTTTGTCTATCTTGACAACTTAGTATTAAAGTTTTCCAGAGCAGGGTATGTCACTGATAGAATTTCTGCATCACCCAAGACATCGGGCCCCTGATCTACATGTTAATACAGTGGCAGTGGCTTCCTTCAAAATATTTCTTTTGTATATTACAATGAAAACAAGTTTTCAATAATGTAAAGACAACGGAGCTGATTGAAGACTAACTCCTGGAGAAGGACAAACACTGCTTCTACCTTAAGGGACGCATTTAGAAATTACAGCTCCCTTTGGCAGCTGGGAAGATGCTGGAATCTATTACTCATCAATCAAGTTGTCATCACCTAGAAGATTAGATGGTGGCCCAAG
>JAVHNC010070952.1:5419-16070 GCA_034782935.1 Micropsitta keiensis | reverse complement strand
TTAGGCTTTTTAGATAGATGTCTATCTAAGTTCAGTACTCATCCACTAGAACTTGCTGAGCAGAAAACAAAATTGGCAAAAGCTACCTTCTAAACCTTCACCATGGGCAAGCCAGACATCCCCCTCCTTCAGTACTCAGCACTTCTGACAGGAAGAGGGAATCCAACCATGGAACTGGGATGCTGAAAGGGACAGATCATCTACTGAATTAAGAACACTTAAATGCTGCATCTTCAAAGAGACTTTCATCATTCTTCTAATGGACACACAAGTGTTTCCAATTAGACTATTTCACAGTCAATTTATACAGATTCTCAATCATTACGTTTAATGCAATATACAGTAAAAATTTAATGTTAAAATATGAGTTATGACTATGCAATCAAAATTAGGAACACAACATGAACTTCATTACAATGTTATAAACACCTCAAACAATAAACATACTAAGGACTTGGAAGCTCTTGACAAGGAAACTACATGGCAAGCTGTACAGTGTTCAATGGTCTGTTTACAAGAACTGGCTTTCCTTTTTGTTTCAACTTTGATCTCAACCAGAACACACATGAAGACTGTAGTACCACCCTGGAGAAGGCCAGTTTCTCATACAAATTTTCGGGAGGATGGAAAAAAGCTTAGTGGATGCTGCTGGGTTTTGGCTGGTTTGTTTTCCTCCAACATGTACTTTGAGGAGTTTCATCACATTGCCGGGCATCCATTTCTGTATCTCTCTCCTGCCTTTAGTTATCCTTCTAGTCCTGGTCCCCAAATATCCTTTCTCTATATTCTACCGCATCAGCAGCAAATCCATTAACAAGCCATTCCTTATGTGTCAGTTTCTCTGCAGCCACTGAAGCAGCACTTCTCAAGGGCACTCCAGTCAAGAATGCAGGTACAAGGATTAGATTTACAACAGAAGAAAAATAAGAACTATTCAAAAGTTTCTTCTTTTTAAATGTAACAGGCATTATGGAAAATGCCAGATTGTTTTTAAGACGGTTCCAGAATAGCGTATACACTGTGGTCACAGTAAAAGTTCCAAAGCAGCAAAGCCTCAGTGGTGGGATGATGTTCCGTAATGCACTTCCAACAAAACCTTCAAGAACCATCTTTTATCCCAGTACAGTACAACACCAAAGTAGAGGAAGACTGCAGATGGCTTCTACTCTTACTCCCTTACATAACTTCAAAGTCCTCTTTAAAATACATACTCAAACTTTACAACTTCTTGCTCAGCATTCAGAGGATAGAGTTGTCTTAATGTCTTCAGCTACATACACTGAATATGGGAATATTTCTTTATTTTATCAAATGATCAATTTCTACTTCATCCTGATTAGATAAAATTCTCTGAAAATATATTTGAACTCTAATGGAAATTCAGAAGCATCTCGAAATAGGGAATGACAACATGGTATAACAGCAAGGAAAAAATACCCATCAAAACCCATCAAAATGCTCAGGACTTGCATCATTCAGGGAGATGGCACTATTGAGCCAAAACAAGTCTGGAGCACTGCAGACTTACATCACATTGCATATATAAAAAAACCTCACATTGACAGATGCTGACAAAGAAATTTCCCAAAGCAGACCAGGTCACTGCTCATTCAGGGCCATAAAGCAGCTTTGCCAGTAGAAAACTTCTGCCAACTCTGCCTTCACTGGAATGCTCCATTGACTTGTCTTTAGCAAAAGCTCATCTGCCGTAAAACAAGCCTTGGCTTTTGAATCAGAAAGTAAAATTGAATTTGAAGTAAATAGGCAACAAAAATAAGAACTATGAAATATTGCGCAATCCTTTTCCTTCAATTCTGAAAGAATCAAATTTGTGAAAGACCTTCTGAGGCACACTGCATGTGATTTTAATCATAAAGCCAGACAAAAAGTGGAAACCACATGGGAAGAAGTATCGAGTACTGTGCTTTCTTATCTAAGATCTGCTGTTCCTTGTCATCATATAAAAAAAAAAAATAAGCAAAACAGACAGCTCCACATACTTGGATTTAATGCTAGAAAAATTATTCCAGTAGCTCAAGACAGATTCAGAATTTTGAAGCCTTATACTGGAAAAAAACTTAAACTCACCTGAAGACTTTTGTACAATACTTGGGATTGACATTTACGTTTCAAAAGAGACTGTGGAGTAAACCGAGAAAATGTAAACTCAATAAATAGGGAATCATGTGCATTTTTTTTCATTTTATTTGCAATTCTAAAATATTCTCTAATAAAAAAAGTCAGGAAAAAAATTTAAGTGTTGACACTTTCAGCAATGTGTTTTTAAAACAAAGCATCAAACTTTATGGAAAGGTTACAGTTCACAATGCATCCTGGTAGTTTTTTAAACATACTGAATAGTATCTTCATAAACGCATGCAGAGATAAGCATGCCATTCCAGCCACAGCTGCTGCTTTGATTCATGTTTATGAAATACTTAAAATTCCTTGAATATACACACACTGCAAAAAGAAGACACAGTGACACCACAAATCACAACATAAACCAATACTAGCCTACTATCTATGCTGTTACTGAACACAAAGAGGCAACAGCACAGGTTTGGTGGGGCTAGCACCTAGAAAACAGACCACAAGTTACGTACCCAGATGCTGGTACACAGTGAGGGTCTGCCCCTATCTTCTGCATCACCGTTAACCATGCTCATTACCAGAGACTAACACAAGCACACAGCAACATTTCAGACACACTTTCCTACCACTGTGCTGATTGATACACCTCAAAATAAGTATTATACCATCAACAGGCACCAAAATACATTTATAATAAATAATAAATAAAATAATAAATGGCTTTATCTGTCAAAAGAGTAACTGTAGTATAAACCTTTGTTCTAACACTTACATAGCAAGTAAGTTACTATAGGAAGATAAACCACTAGAGACTTCATTAGGGGCTGTTTCCATATAGATTGCCCTGTGGTGATCTATGTGAAATGAGAAGGAACATTCAGATTACCTCCTAGTGAAAAAGTCACATTTTACAAGCCACTAACTTTAAATTATCCAAGGAAGAAGTAGATGTATTTGGTAAGCATGTATATGCTTGAGGATGTCTCGACTTAGGATGTAGCAAAATGCCAAATAAAGGTTGTAGCTGATGAACAAGGAATGTATTAGTTCAGGATATGTTTATTAATTTCAATAGATGTTTCAATGACTGAGGGTTGTTGGGGGTTTTTTTAATTATTATTTTTAGATTAAAAGGCAACTATCAAAAATAAAGGCCAGAACTGCAGAGGTTAATTAACACAGCATCAGAAAGCCACTGATTTCCTTTTCCTCCCAAAACAAGAAATGACATAAAGGGATACCCTTCCTTGGCATTGAAAACAGCTTGTGTAACTCCTGCTCTTCATCGACATGGATACCTTGAGCTCGTGCCATTGATTTTCAAGTCCTATCAGCAATGCATTTTTCTGATTGACCTTCATACAGCAACTTTTCAATGTGCTTGTTGTTTACTCACCAAGCTCCTCCCTCAGCCACCAGTGAACACCCATCGCACGTCACTGAAGGATCCTGAAGACACACACAGTAAACCCAAGCTCCACCTCAAACTCTGATGACCATTTTTATATCAACAAAGCCAGCTATTGACTAGACAAGCTTGTACCCCTTTTACTGTCTCCTGTAAAAAGAGACACAGCAACATTACTTCCAGCCAACAACATGACTATTTTAGTTAACTTGGTGCTTTGGGGCACAAGTTAACTTGATAGTTGAGTCCTGTAGTGCACATCATTGTACAGTGAAGGTCTTTTCTCTGTAGGCTACACTAAAATTTACTGTCTCGAGCCAACACTTCCACACCTCCTTGAAGAGCCTTGTCCACAGTGCCTCGCAAAATATAAGAAACCAAGCAATTGGAGAAATGATTCAGCTAAGCAACAGCATCTGTAAAGCACTGCTGCAGCAGTTGGCATTTTGCTATAGTAGGCAGTAATTGTTTTCATTAATAGATTCAAACTATGCCCAGGGGAGGCCAAGTAGGCAAAGACACTGCACTGCTTTCCCACTGTTAAGGACAGTCGGTCCATGCAAGAGACACTAGCAACATAGCCAGAGGCAGCTTCTGCTACTCAATCTGCATCCAACTGTAGAGGAATGAAGGTGTTCAAATCTGTTAACTTCTCAAACGCAACTGCAACAAATTACATTAACAAAATTGAAAATTTAGCTCTAATCTTATTACCAGACATACCACCAGGCTGACTCCATGAACAACCACCTGTGCGTGCTACACTGCAGACCTGAGACCAAGAAGGGATTTGCTTTGTCCCCAAAAATTCACAACAAAATTTGCAACCCCAGTGCTGTATGGCACAGACCTCTCTGGAAAGCCAGCTGGTGGGAACTGCTTCCCTCTGACCTTAGATTATGCAGAAGAGGGACTTCTTAAGCACTTCCTAAGGTATTCTGAATCTAGTCCCACCTGGGTCACTACAGGATGTTCACAAGTATAACTTAATTCTGAAAAAAATAAACTATTGAATTACAGTGAATCTAGTCATAAGTCTGAAATCTTACTATATGTGCAGCTAACAATCCTACTAAAATGCAGAGCAGAACAAAGATAATCTTGTTTCCAAAACATGAAAGCTGTCTACTATTTATACTAAGGGGGCAAAAGAGGTGAAATAAAAACATTTCTTTTAGTCCTGATATCCCCAAACAAATGGCAAAAAAAGAGCTGTAAATTTTTTAAATTCATACTTCATTTAAATAAACAACATATTCAAGGTGTATTGACTAGTAATCCACTAGTAAAACACCTCTGGCTGCAGTAATAAGGTTTTACAGGTACAGGTACATGTGTACCTGCCCCTTCTAAACAAGAAGCTAAGTGTGGCCCAAAGGCCAGCTAATCTTTTTAACCAGTCTTTTAATGTTCCACAATGTAGGTATTTCTAATGTCACAAAACAGAAAAATTGAACAGATTCAAAGCTGAACCTCGCTTTACTCAGAACTGTTTGAACATAACACTCAGTAGTCCAAAAGCAGAGAATGGCTACAAAGCAATGATTGCCCAAACATGGTCATACCAAGCACAGTTTTCTTTCTCTTCAAACACTTTATCTATTTTTGTTCTGAAATACTGCCAGCTAAGTGTTACTTATCCACAGTCCCAACAGTCTCCAACGGTAGTTTCTCCTAGCAATGCCATTTTAAGGCCAGAGCACAAGGTCCTAACAGCTGTCTGGATCTTATAAACATGGTAATATAATGGATGTTACATTTGTTCACAGTTCAGGCCACTTTAGGAAGAACCAAGAGCCATGCCAGACAGCATTTTAGATTGCAAGTCTATTGTTTTCTCATTTTGTTTCAAATTACATGGAATATAAGAAAACTTATTTCAAGGAACTGCATCTAGTGTCCCATCTGAGGCATGAATGAATTAAAACAATGCAAAAATAGCTCCCAAAATGCCATTTTCCAACCATACATATTTTGTAACTCAAATACATCTCTTCTGCAAAGGTTCAAAGCTAACAGTTCGCATCATGAACATGAAGGTCTAACAGGAAAGGTAACAGAAAAGGTCCAAGTCAGATTACTTTTACAATTTTCTGCACACAAAGATAAAAGTTGCTGCCTGCTATTATTTTATGATCTACCTCAGACAGGTGATAATTTGAAGTATATTTCATCAAAGGCATGATCTCATTGATCATTCCTTCCAATAAGGATACCATTAGCAGCTGTCCTACTTCAGCTTTCGCAGGTTCCAGTCTGCGAAAGTGACCAATACCAGAAATGCATCTTCTCTCCCTACAATATCACCCTTCTCTCATCTCTGATGCTATTCAAAGCAACATATCCAAGAAGATTAAGTGCCACAACTACCACGTGAAGGACTATGCACTAAAGACCATCCGGAACCATGTTTTCTCCAAGGCAGAGGGAGCAACAGCTGTTTTCTGGAAACAAGAGCTTTAGGACAAACTGTCTTGGGATGAAATCTGTGCTTCAGATATTCTTCTGTGAAAGTATCATGAGCTACAAAAACCAGATAAACTCACATCTCTTCTTAGACATTTGTTTTTATTAAATAGCTTACACCTGCCAAAACAAAACAAAAACAAAACAAAAAAAACCATATCACATATTCCGGAATCTTTAGTAATTTAAAGCTGTAAGAGTTTTACCTAAGTAAAATTGGGCCTTGTTGTTACTTGCTTGTGATCAAAATGAAGATGGAAGACAATAGAGCAAGCAAACCATAAAATGTTTTTCTAAATAAAGGCAAGAAAGATACTTTCAGGAAATAAATTAATAGTAACAATTAAAAAAAAAGTGGTAATTTTAAGTTTAGCTCCACACTCCGATGATTTCTTTCTCATTTTCTGCCCTGAAATCTTTAATAAGGCAAAGTTCACACAAGGGTGCTGTGCTTTAATGGAATAAGTTGCCCAACAGATGAGTATGTGTTTTGGTCAAAACTGCACTGAAATATTATTTCAGTTCTACTGTCTCCATAGTTCCTTCTTTATTTCTGTCAAGACAAATGTTTTGCTTAATAAAGAAAACATCATGTCATGAAGAACTGTTGTCATGGAACTAAAACTCTTCAGATCCTATGCATTAAAACTGTTGCTTAGAGGAAAGGGAGGAAAGCATATTTTAACAATCAGAAGCAGAGGAAGAACCCAGCAAAACCTGATTTGTCCTACTAAGAAATAAAATCCCTAAGGTAAAACCAGATTTTTTTATAGATGTAGAGAGGTGTGAAATTTCCATTGCAAAAACCAAAATATTTTGAAACATTGTAACTCCATGCTGCAGTTACCTCCTTGTTACATTTCAATGCTGTACCTTATTGCCAGCAACCAACATTTAAAGGAAGACAGTAGGAGGTACACAATTGGGTTTGAAACATAATACCCACTTCTAAAAGACTTCAAGTTAGAACTTTTTTTTCAGGGAGAGTGTACTTTGAGAAAGGAAATACGGATTTCCAGGTGAAGACAGGGAAAAAAAAGAAAAACAGGGTTCCCAGAAAGACAAAATGTTCTTCTGGGGAAGAAAGGGAAATCTGTATTGGTTTGAGGGAGGAAATGGATAGAAGACAGAAGAAACTAAACAACACACAAGCACACTTAGGCAGATGTAAAAGAAACTACTCCTACTAATAAAACAAGGGTTAAAGGTATGAAGTCCAACCACCAACTTACAAAACTTTTGCCAGCACCAGAGATTATACCTGATACAAGCTAATGAAAACCTTTCCTTTCTGAACTCTGCCTCCTATTATTTCAGCTGATAAAGATTTTCCTGTGCTGAACTTTCAAGACTCCCTGTTCAGTTTTACTATGTTTCGGTTTCCCCCCTTCATTAGTTTAGAACACTCCAAGTCGTGTGTCTGTAGGGAACAGCAGCCTTGCTGCTTGTAAAAGAATACAACACTTGTATTTAATAACAATTACTATTTTGTAGCTGTGCTTGTTAAGGTACAGATGCTGTGTGGTCTAGCAGTTAGAAAACACAGTCAGAACCCTGTTCTAATTTATGGTTATAACTTACTGCTTTAGCTCTAATACGATAGTGAAAGTTGGACAAATGACAGCACTGGCAGTTCAGGCTTTTTTCACCACTTGTAAAAGAAGCATTATTTGCCCATCAAAAATCCTTTGGAACTACCCTTAAATAAAACTTAGCGACTGCATCAGCATGCATCTGAACTTAGATTTAATTCAATAACTCCTTACAGAACAGTCAAAATTAGTAAAATTTGATTTCTCCAACCTCAGATAGTCTTCCAAGAGCAGATGTTATAATTATTAATGAGCTTCCTAACTTTACTTCTGAAAATTCTGTCAGTATCTTTTAAGATTATAACTGAGAGAACAAAACAAATACAGAACATGGTCCTGAATTCTATTCCCCACACCCTATAGCCTCTTGGCTTCAGATGAATTAAGAAAAGCAGCCCTGGAAACCAAATTTGCTTTATAAGGCTACTTATTCCAAAGTGCAGTACAAACTTGTCCTTCCATTCAGCTAGAAAAGGGAAATTTCCATGTAAAAAGATAAAATGCAAAATGGAAGAGGTAAGACTACACAGAATATTAAAGTAATGCATATAGTAGAGACAGACCAATAACAAGTGAAACCATTTTTGCAATGACATGGTTGCTCTGAAAGAAAAATCCAGTTGAGCTATATAAAAACAAACTACACAAAGAAAACCAAAAATCCGTTTGATATCTCTAGCCCTGCCAAGGCATCAATCCAAGTACAAGCAGCAACTACTCAGCAATTCAGAACCAGTTCACACAGACATTTAACAGTGGGTACACATAGAAGAACAGAATTCATTTTTCATCATAAGAAATCAAACTATCTCGAATACAAAAAACCAGAAATCAGCAGTTTAGCACTGAAAAAAATGTAAGGATCTTCACAAGGCACTAGTCAAGTGCCAAGTCCATTAGACACCTCAGCGGATTATATACAACATCTGTCACTAAGAAAATACCCCAACTCATGTTTGCATGTGTGTGAGTTACTTCGGATCAGTATTTCTGACTGTTATTTTCAATAACACAAGGCAGTTGTTTCAAACACACAAGCTACATATGTAACAGCCAGCCAAATCCCAGCCTCACTTTGGGCTGCAAGCAGGACAGCTATCACTTGCCAACACAGCTGTCAACAGTGAGTTCGCACACAAGTGTCACAGCTCACCCGGAAGGCTCCTGGCACAGAACCAGAAGCAAATTCCAAGCAAGTAAGAGAACTTAATACATATTACAGGTATTAAAGCCAGATAAACACAAGCCACAAAAGCTCTCAAAAGACAAGAGAGTCAGGGCATGGACCCACTGAATACCTGCAGGCCAATATACACAATGAGCAAAATTCACACATGACAAGCTCTTTATTAAGCCATCTGGCCCTTAGGCTCTTTAGTTTACTGAAGCAATGATTTTTAAGTCTTTTTGCTTTGTAAACTCAATTTGTATTTCATGTTTTATATGTCAAATCCACACTCTTTAAAGAGTTAATGTCATTCTTATTATAGCAGTGTTGTGATGGATGCCATATATACATAGGAGGAAAAAAAAACAAACCATACTTTCTAAAATAAAATAGTCTCAAGAAATACAAGATTTTCATTATACAAATGGGATGCTAAGAGCCACAGAGGCAACATGACTTGTAGAAGATCACACAAAGATCTATGAAAGAGGCATGAAACAAGCACGAATCTTTCAAGCATATTAGCCACAACAGTGGTTCTGCAGACAATGAAAATTGGATTTAAGTTAAACTGGTGTGATTACAGCTATACTCCCATACATGGATTTATGCAAGCAGCAGCTTCATCTTGGACACGTAAAAATAGAAAATGTCTCAACCTTTTCCGCTGTAAAACTACAAAAGCATGATATTGCCTTTGAAAAAAAAAAAAAAGCTCACATTAGCTTCTTCATAACTACTATAAACTAAATCAGAAATATTCTCAATTAAACCTTGAGTAGTAGGAACGTGTTCAGATTAAAGTCTTGAAAACCATGCAAATGATTTCACACTTTTTGGCATTAAACAGATCAACTTAAGTTGAGCAATCAACAGGTAACCGAACAGATAAAGCATACAACACAACTATTCCCCTTGCACCTCCCCATCTTTCCCTACACTCCCTCAAAGGAAAGAAATCTTTTCCTGTTCTGATCTATTTTTACAGTCTAGTGCATTGGTATTTTGGATTATTTCCAAGGGTATTCTTTACTGGGGCATCACAACTAAATGCTACATTTCAAAATTATTTTAGCGTATTCTCATAGGCTACTTCACAGACCAACACTAAATTAATAGAGGATCTAGCAATTGCAGCCTTTTCAAATGCAAATACATTAAAACCTAGTAAGCAAACTTAAGGAAAAAAAAAAAAACATCACTAGCATAAAATTCAGATTCTGCTTCTTGTTCCCTCACAGATTACATCAAGTTATTAGCCTGCACTCCAGGGAAATTTGTGAAAACAGCACACACAGGCAGCCTATGTCTTTGCCTAATCAACAGCTCATTTTTTCTGAGCAGTTAATCAAAAACCAACTTTTAAACCTGGCAGGCCAGTAGCGATCTTCTGTCTGCACACCCCAATTTGGGTACCTCCAACTCCCCTCAGGAGGCTAGGTAAGGAAGGTCTGGTCCTTGCTTCCCGGGACCACAGTGATCCCCGGGCAACGCCGGCCCTCGGCCGCTGCCCCGAAAGGCACCGAGTAAGACCAGCAGGACCCCGCCGCTCCCCTAACAAAGACAAGCGCTTCCGAGGCTGAGGCGGAGGAGCCGCGGCTGGGTTTTGCATATGGGGCACGGCGAGTTGGGCTTTTACCTTTCTCCCTGCTTGGTGTTGGAAGGCGGAGGGTGAAGCACAGTCTGGTTCCCTTCCATCTCCACGATGCACTTGGTATTCAGGTCCAGCTCTGCAAGGCGACACGGAGGGAGGCTGTTCCCGGGGCCAAGGAGAGCACCCCTGCTCTCCCCGCCGCCGGAACAGCCGTGCCTGTGAAAGGGACCGCGGGCCGTCGGCGGAGGGTGGTGGTGGTGAGGGTACTGTGAGGGGGTTTATCCTCAGCCGGCCAAGCGGAGAAGCCGTCTGAGGCGCGCCCGGTGCCG
>JAVHNC010070926.1:0-37679 GCA_034782935.1 Micropsitta keiensis | reverse complement strand
GTGATTTTGTTTGTTAGCTTTTTTAACTGAATGTTCAAAATGTGAGTTTAAATAGTAGTTCACTTCCTTTTCAGGATCCTTGCCACTATCCTAGCATACCTATGGAATATAGGAGTGTCCTACAAGATTACAAAACCAAAATGCCCCAGAGTATCCAAATATACCAGGCAAGTGATTATTCTACGATTGTTCAGTGCTTTATAAGACTTGCTAAAAAGCATGGTTCAAACACGACCCTTGCTGTGAAGCTCAGGTACAAATTTTCTGAAAGAATGAAGGCAACAGGCTCTTAGTGGTTGATTTTACCTGTATCTCAATTAGAAAAGCCTTGTATGTAAAAATAGACTTGTATTGCTATACTCACTTCTTCTAAACAATTCTCAAAAGGTAAATATGCTGAACAAACTCTGTTGTCAGACTGTTTAAATGTGGTATATTGCAGTGTGCAGCCCAGTTGGGGAAAAAAATAGAAGAAAATAAGGTTGAAAAGCCTAAGTCTGTAGCTATTGCTCTAGTATTCTTGTCTCAAGAGACACTTTTCTTCAGATTTCAGAGGGTTCTTAGGGCTTCCTGTAGATTTGGGAATCAAGATGGAGTTTGTGATGGCTCTCTGATCAACTTAACTTATTCAAGGAGAAGTCAGCAGTAGAGGGCAGAAAAGAACACCTTTTGAATTTTCTGATCTCACCCTTGTGTCTAGATCACGGTGGGAACTCCTGCACAAGTAAAAATCTCTAGTTTTTGAAAACCTGAAGAAAATTTAAATGAAACGTAGGTACATAGCTCTTTTTTTCTTTTTTTTTCATTTTTAGATATTATTTAGAATAACATTTTAGCTTTAAATACTATAAATTTGTTCAAGTTGTTATCTTAAGCATCCTTCAGAGCTATCATCAAAAGAAAGACAGTACAGACTAATGAAAGGGGCCAGGATAAAAGGAACTGGTTCTTTATAACTTTCAGCAATTTATTCCCCAACTGCAAAAAAGTGACTAAAGAATAGAAGTGGAAACAATTTGTTTTTCAGATCTGTTGGCACTGAGCAACAGAAATTTAGAAACCCAGAAAAATCTATTTTCACTTTAAAATTTCTTTTACAAGTCTGTATCTTTTGTCTGTATTTCTTCATCTGAACATTATGAAACTTTTTAAATTGGAAGTGTAGGGGGGAAGAATTTTAAATACCTGGTGGTTCTGTTAGTAGAAATGTTGAGATGGTTTGTCTGATCAGCCATTTGAAGAACATTACACAGTCAAGTAAACAATGTCTGTTCTTGGCCTCGGGCTGACAGTGCAGGAAGTAGAATTGTGTAGCTAGAACACTTGTATACTGGAAGCTATGGAAGAAAAAAGGTTTTGAGTTGTGAGCAATTGACTAGTTCTAAATGTAGAAGAGGAAAAAGTTAGTGTGAACACTGACCCAGAAATTGGAAAAGTGTTCTGGAAGTTGGCAACAGTTAGTTGGTATGGCAGAATTAACTGGCAACACTGAAATAACTTTCAGGAAAGATTTAGCAAAACAATCAGACATGAAATTCATCCACAGATGCAAGGAAATAAAATTGGGAAGGAAATATTTAAGCAATTTCTCACTGATTTACACTGATCACTTACAGTCTTTCAGCAAGCAAAACAAATCCTAGAAATCGCTGCAAACAGCTCACCATACAACACCAAGGCCTGGTAAAATACAGAGCAGAATCTTGCAAGAATAATTCAGAAATTTATCAAAGCTTCATAGCACCAATCAGTAAGAGAGGAGACTGTCCTGATGAAAAAGAAGTGCTGTTTGTATCACTTTACTGTAAATATTTAAGGAAAAGATCCAAATAGACAAACCTGCGCAAGGGGTTTAGAAGGCTCCTTAAGAGCAGAAATTGAAGAAATCCCCAGGGCAGCAGGCAGGTCCTGCACCACATCTGTTTTCCATACTGAACCAGAAGTTGGTAATCTGAACAGCTGTTGCCTCATCTGACTGTGATTGCTATAAGAATAACATGACTATTCTTCTTTTAACTCTTTGGGGGAAACGGGGGGTATATTTTCGACTGTACAGGACATAGAACCGAATCAGTCTCCCCAGGATCCTGTAGGGCGGCCCATTATGCATCAGTCTGGAATTAAGCATGCCACTGGTGAAGCAGTCTACATTGATGACCTTCCTTCTGTGGATGGGGAGCTCTTCCTGGCTGTCGTCACTAGTTCCAGAGCTCATGCTAAGATTGTGTAAGTGTATCTGAAGTGTATCTGAGGAAAGCTCATATGGGACTATAGGAGAGAAAGATTGGAAAAGATTTTATTTTGAAAGAAAACTGTTTTCATTTATGTTTTTTGGCTGCAAAGTTACACCTGTTCTAGCAGTTCGTTCAGCATTCACCAAAATGAACACATCCAAGTTGTCTGCCCAGCATTCACACATGAAAACATATCCAGGTGGTCTGGTCAGAACTGACTGTGATGACAGAGAGGACTTGGGCTTCTAGCTATAGTCTGTGTCATACTTCCTAGCTTACTCTTAACGTTGGAGATAGTATGCTGGGTTTGGATCTGCATTTTTTTGGTACCATCAGGGAGCTAACATTACCCCCATCACTGAGTCAGTAGGATTTATTCACTCACCTTTAGTCTTCTGATATGGGTATCCAGAGAAGATTCCTTTAGATGTGGTGTGAGTGTGGTGACCTGCTAAAACATGCCATTCTTACTGACCTTCTGCTGTTTTTTTCTGATCCTTCTACACCCATACATTCCCATTCATTCTTCATTTATACTGGTCTTGCCATTTCTATTTTAATTCTTTACATGAACCCTCCATTTGCAGGGGGTTATTTGTATCTGTGTAGGCTGTGATGTCTTAGAAAGTTGCAATTATAGTATCATAATTGTGCAGAGACTTTTATTATATCACTGCAGTTCAGGCAGTCAAATGGGCCAGTTATTTTCCTGTTGCATCTAGAGTATTTCCTAGAAATGAAGCAGTCTAGTAGAATTTTAAATTCTACTAAATTTTAACCTGTACTTCTTTGCATAGCAGAAATAGAAGGAAAAGACATGTCTGAACCTATAAGCAGCACAAGAAACATACATCTGTATTTGTTCTTTTCCTCTGTGCATTGCTTTGTAAGACTAGTGAATTACATTTCTCTCTTCCCTATCCCAATCAGATCTATAGATACCTCAGAGGCTCTAAAAGTACCAGGTGTGTTCGATATAATATCAGCTCATGATGTACCCGCCACAAATGAGTTCTACTATTCTGATGATCCAGAGATTGTATTTGCAGGAAACAAGGTATAGCTATAATATTTTTTTTTAAACTTAATATCTTCATTTTTACTATTTTTCTTCAGCCTTTTATAATGAAGTTTTATTTCATATGTTTTATATTCTGCCTAGAGAAAAAAATATATAAATCAGAAGAATACAGAGTAAACTTCACAGAACCGTCTGTGTTGTTGGGACAGTATGTTTCATTGAAAGTTAGGCGCCTGTTACCCATTTTTGAATACTGTATTTTCCTTGATTCCCCAGTTATACCAGTGCCTATGATTTCTAAGAATTTATTTACTTCGTGGATGACCTAAAAAATAAAAAAGTCCTACATCAAAATTCTAGAAGGGAAACATGAACAGGGGTTACACAAAACAATATCAGCATCACATGGTAATCATTTGAATCTTGTGTTCTATTAAGTAATATGTATTTTACAGGTGATTTGTGTTGGTCAGATTGTCTGTGCTGTGGTTGCAGATTCAGATGTTCACTCTAAGCAAGCAGCTGCAAAAGTCAAGATAGAGTATGAAGTGCTGGAACCAGTGATCTTAACAATTGAGGTACTAGTAATTTCTTTTCTCTTGTTTTTTTATTATTTTATCTACTTAATTAGTGGAGGCAGCAGTCCACACTTTTCACTTGCTTTTTAAACACAATTTTCTAGGGGAAAAGGGTGAATATGAATATACAATCAACCAGTCTGTCTCTCTATAAAAAAAAATTTCAACCTTTTGGCTAATTTTGACCACTGGTGGTAGATAGGCAACAGTCTCAGAAGTATTAAGGTCCCACAGATTTCATAATAACAAACATAAGTGTATGAAAGAAGAACTCTTCTAATGTTTCTGGTGAGGAAAGTCAGTGAGCATGCTGGTTGGTTGTAATTTTTTTGGTAGCTGTCCACTGGTCAGTCACTGTGTGTATATTGGCTGAATGATCAGCTCCTGATAATCTGTAGCATTTTTATCTGTTGTCCAGCTAGCAAGACAACAAATTTAGGCTGGAGATGTAGGAAGTGTTGGGGGAATGTGAGGGGAAAGATGCTAAGGATATAGAACATGTTAAAAATTTGATGTGGGAGTTGTAGGGGAAATGGACTTATGCTGGGTGTTAGATGTATGAGAGGGAAGAGCAGGTTGAATGAACTAAATACATTTCCTTCAGAAACTGCTATCATCACTAACACAAGATACAGCAGGAAAGAATTGCTGGAACTGAATGTACAAACTTACCAAAACTGACAGTAAAGCAATGAAATACAGTTGTTCATTGAATCTTTAAAATACTTTGAAAAACTGTTTCTCCTTTTCTTCACTGCAGGAAGCTATAAAGCACAACTCATTCTTTGAGCCCCAAAGAAAACTAGAACAAGGGAATGTTGATCAGGTGTTTGAAACTGTTCATAATATAATTGAAGGTAAACTGCAGATTATATTTGGTGAGAAGTTGTTGCCAGTATTTGGGTTTGTCTGTCCATTCAAGTCTCAGTTCTACCTTTTTTCCATATAACCATTGGGCCTGAGAAAAGTCACCTAGAAGAAAGTGTGATTAAACCTAGTGGTCTTGTGGTCCTGCTACTGCATTCAAGCTTTCTACATCCTCTGTCCTTGAAACAGAATCGCAGAATGATTAGGTTGGAAGGGGGTCATATATTCCAACCTCCTGCTTAAAGCAGGTCCAGTTAGATCAGGTTACTGAGGGCCACGTCCAGTCATGTTTTAAGTATCATCAGAGATGGAGATTCCACAACCTCTATAGGAACCTCTTCTAACGTTTGAGCACTTTCATGGTGTTTTGGGTTGTTGTTGGGTTTCTTTTCTTATATCAATTTGGAATTGCTTGTGTTCATTGCTTCCTGTCCTTCCACTGTACATCTCTAAGAACAATCTGGCTTGGTCTCCCTCCCATTACATAGTTGTAGACTTAGATCTCCCCTTAAAGCTTTTCTTCTTATGGATGAATAAATCCAGTTTTGTCAACCTCTTCTCATACATTCTGTGGTCCAGCTCCCTGATGATCTTGGTAACCTCCTTCTTCACCTGATCCGGTGTGTCTATGTTTTGTTTAATTTACTTGTTTTATTTAATGTTGACCAGGTGTAGGTGTGTCAACATTAAGTGTGTCAACATTAAATGTGTCAACATCAGGTGCGTTATTCTGCTCTTGTTATTCTCTTGTTATTCTGCTCTTATTATTCTCAGGTTATGTTGATGCCACTAGAAGAAGATCATTTTAATACTTTAAGGAGTTTAATCTGTGTTTTTATTTTAGATGTTGCTCCTTCATAAAAGAGTGTCAGATTTTACATGACTTACATGATGATGGGCTGTTAATTCTTCCCTGATTCATTTCTTCTGTCTTTTTCTCTCAGTAACACTTGTGTTTTTCTTTATGGATCAGGGGAGATTCACATTGGGGGGCAGGAACACTTCTACATGGAGACTCAGAGTGTGCTTGCAGTTCCAAAAGGAGAGGATAAAGAAATGGATGTGTATGTGTCAACACAGCATCCAGCGTTTATTCAGGTAATACAGAGCATTCTCAGAGAAAGTGGTTGCCAGCTTTTTAAGTTTGATTTACAAATCCATCTTAACAATTTAGAAGCAGTAGTAACATGAAATTGCAGATCTGGATTATACAACAGCTGCTTTGAAGTACTGCTATATCCTGATAAAGGATAAACACTTGACCACTACACTGTGAGGATAAGGAGGAAGTAAATATCTCTTATTTCCCTTTGATCAATGCCCCACTAATGTAGGCATGAAAACCTCTGTGGAGTGCTGAGGCACCTCCATCTCCCTTAGCTTTCTATTGCAGTAAGGAGCAGTCAGCACCCTGCAAAGTCTGATCCTGCTGTGGTGTTCATCAATTCTAATAGATGTAGGGGAGACTGCTGCTCTGTAGCATAATGGAATAGTTTGGTTTTAAATGAACCTTTAACGATCATCTCATCCAACCCCCCACCATGGATAGGGTTATCTTTCACTATATCTCAAAGTTTCTGAAAGCCCTGTCCAACCTGACCTTGAACACTTCAAATGATGGGGCACCCACAACTTCTCTGGGCAACCTGTTCCGGTGTCTCACCACCCTCACTGTAAGAAATGTCTTCCTTATGTCCAGTTTAAAACTCCCCTCTTTCAGTTTCAGTACAGGCCTTTGTAAAAAGTCTTTCTCTGTTTCTTATAAGCCCCCTTTATATATTGAAAGTCCACAATAAGGTTTTACTGAAGCCTTCTCTTTGCCAGTGTGAACAACTGCAACTCTCAGTCTTTCTTCACAGGAGAGATATTCTAGCTCTCTTTATAATTTTGATGATGGTAAATGTTGCAAGGCTTACATAGCATATAGTCTGCATAGCAATAGCTGTGGTGCAGGAAACTGACAGTATATCAGACTCAGTGCTGGCATTTGTGTTTAAAAACCACTTCAGCTCTTTTTATCATTTCCATTATTAGTAGTATATTGCCAATAGCCAAGAAGTGTGATGAACTTTGTGCTTGAGAAAATGATTTGAAGCAAGAACATTCCTGACACTAGCAGGCCATTAGACTGTTAAAAAGAAAATGTTTTTATTTGAATTAAAATTATTACCTTAGTAAGAAAAAGAATAAAAACTGTATTCTAATCCCTTTTTCTTATACCTAAAGCTTCTTACTGTTTAGGTAATGAAATCCAAGGGTATTTATTATTCTTCACTTCTGTCTATGGCCCTTTCGCAGTCTCCATGGTAGAGATTTTGGTATCTTTTTCTTGCTTTTTAACCTCAGGTAAAGAAAAAATTATTTGCTTATGATAAAAAAAAAAAAAAAAAAGGAAAAGAAAACATCTATGGAACCCTTTTCTAAGAAAAGATGTTATAGCCTCACTTTTAGGCTTAGTTTGAGATGGCATAAAAGATCAAAACTATTTTTACAGGAGATGGTAGCTGCAAGTTTAGGCGTTCCAGCCAATAGGATCATGTGCCACGTTAAACGAGTTGGTGGAGCTTTTGGTGGGAAACTCCTGAAATCTGGCTTACTGGCATCAGTTGCTGCAGTGGCAGCAAACAAGTAAGTGCAGTAAGTGTGCGTGGGGATATGAAGAGAAAATGGGGTGAAGAAGTTTTGCATTTTGGCTAAAATGGTTTCTCCTTTCCCAAAGCTGCTAGCCAAAACGTTGTAAAATCTTGACTGTTCACATTTTGTAAGACTGTTAGTGCATTTATTTGTTTTGTTACACTACTTAATGTTAAGCAGCACTAGCCTCAACTAAAGTATTGAGAATTGAAGAAATTGGTGTTAGCATAAGCTAGAAATATTCTTGAAATTATTGAGAATTTTGGAAGGACCAGTCCCTAACTACTGAGGCTTTGTATGTAGATTCAAAGCGTGCCATTAACCATCCAGATGTGAACTTCACTGCACAGCAGGCTGCAGAGGAAAGAGTTCATGAGTGGAATTGCGTCTAAGAACAAATAGTTCTGGTTCAGACCCCAACATCTTTCAGACAAAATTAGCTTAAATCTATTAGGTGGGGTTTTTTTGCTAATACTACCTGAATTAACCTAGGAACCTTAATAAAGCTCTGTTCCCCACCCTCCAAATTTGGCCAGACAATAGTGGCAATTAGCTGCCAGGGCATAACCTCTTCTATAAGCATAACTGACTTGCTGCAGAATGCACATCAGGCTACATCCTGTTTTAGCCAAAACGACCTTGTAATCTGAGTAATTAGTTCAATACATTTCTATTGTTACTATTGCTATTATGTACAAACTGGTTTTGATTATTTTTGGCCTTGTTACCTGTGTTTTGGATTAATCAGGCCATGCCAAAAATAATCTTTTATATAGTTTAAACAATTACTTTTTTTGTTATTGTTAGGACTTTATTTTACATCTTATGTCCATTTTTTCAAAAGTAACTTTTAAATGGTATTCGCATTTGTAGACTAATTTTTATATTTATTATTATCTGTGTTTTGGTTTTATTCAAGGCACCCATTTTCAGTATGATTCTGAACAGCTAAGAAGCGATTATTTCTTGCTTAAAATGAAATGCTAACTGCTGGTAGCTCACTTAACACAGTTCAGTCTTAACACTAAAATAATTTCTTGAGAAGTTTGCACTGAGTTATCCTATTGGCTTTCAAGAGACGAAATTAAAATTCAGACATGATTGTAAATGCAAAACATATGAACTCTGAACATGGATTTAAGCATAAGTTTAAGCCTATTAAAGTTAAGTTTAATCTAAATGCATGTTTATATGCATGGCTAGGTCTGGATACATGATACATGCTGAATAGCTGTTTTGTTAACAACATCTCATTTTCACTGAAATTTGACTTTATTTTTGATTTAGAACTGGCAAAGCAGTCCGCCTTATTCTAAGCCGAGGGGATGATATGTTAATCACTGGTGGCCGACATCCTTTTATTGGTAAATATAAAGTAAGTGCCATAAGAATTCAGTGAAAAAATACCTGCTCATATTCTGTGAAAAAGTATTTTAGTGTTACTGTGTAATGTGTCCTATTAATAAAGATGAGTATAATCGGTTCAATTTTAAAACAAAACTAGCCAGGAAACCAGGAGATTATGTTGCTGTGCAGTCTTTTCTCTGCTTTTGCCTGTATCTCTGCAGGATTTTGTTTTGTTTTATTTTCTAGTCCCTTCATGTCCTTTTCCTCTTCCAGCTCTTTCTGTCTTTCCTTCTGGGAGCAGGAAGCTAAACTAGCTGAGGCTTCGCTAGAGGTTTATTTTAAACCGTCCATATGGTTTGGTTCACACAAAGGAGCAGCTTGTTTTTCACAGAAACAGTGTCATCCAGGAAAACTCACCCTATGGAGGAAATTCATCTCTTCCCTGCTCATGCACTGTCTTCAGTCATAACTACTCATTAGGACAGGTCCTGCCTTCCTTTACATCTCTACTTGACTTAGAAATTACGCATGCCAGCCACCATAAGAGGGTTCAGCTCCAGGTTATCCAGCTGTGTCCAAAGAGGGACTCTGAACAAAGAAATCCCTGGACTTACAATCTAAATTACTCACCCCTCACACAACAGTTCAGACCAATAGTAATATTAGTATCTAGGATCTTCCTGTTCTTCATTGGGTCCTTTTATTGTCTCTAGGCAGGCTGTTTCTTTTCTCTAAGGTTGCAGCTTCTCCTGGTGATTGTAGCTTCCTTCCGGCTTGAACCAGCTCTGAGGCCTTGTTTTATTTAACTAGTTAAAAAGTTCCACATATCTAGGTGACAGTTCACAGCTTGCAGCCTAAGCCTTCAGCAAATTCAGCTGTTAATGCTAAACAAGTTACACTAAACAAGTTCTATGTAAATAGTATATCAAATCGCACAACGATCTACATAGGTAAAGTTAGGGAGATTTTATAAGATGTTTCCCTAAAGTTGAAAACAAGACGTAGCTCATGTTGAGAGTTCAGAAACCATTAGTGGCAACAGGTGAAAGAGAGATGTGAGATACAGATAAAATTTCATCAAAAATTAAAACTAATGCTATACCCCATTGGCCGGACAGTATTCGTACAGTCAGAGTGGGATTTGACTTTATCTACGGTGAACACTCCTAGATGACACACTTATTAGCCATGTCAGGCAAGACACAGGAAGCTACTGGGCTTCCCTGCCTCTCCCTTTCCCAGTGGACTGATGTTGCTTATTATGTGCTATATCTATAGAGGTGGGAAAGCCAATATCATAGGAAGATACTTTCTTTCTCTCTCGCCCTTCTGTAATTTCAGTGAATGCTGCCAAGAAATTAGTAGTGCAGTATAAGGCTAATTGTGTGGGTTACGTTCATTTTCAAAATATACAAGCACCGAAGAAATAAATGAATGCCAAAATCTAAATAGGTTATTGTTGTTCCTTGTAGGTTGGCTTCATGAATGATGGTAGGATCAGAGCTGTGGATGTCAAATATTATATTAACGGAGGATGCACCCCTGATGAATCTGTCCTGGTAAGGATTTTATAAGCTGACAGATCTTATGGAGGAATTATTATTTGGAGAATTAGGAAGGCCAAATTCCCTTGCACATGTATTGTTAATCGTATAGTCTTCTGATATAGGGACTGTGGGTTGTTGGAAAATCTACACCTAGTCGTGTAACTCGTCCTTATTCAGTGCAATGAATCACTATTATCCTTTTTGATATTTTCCCATGCATTTCCTTCATGAATGTTTTTTTCAGACTTATTTTCCCATGATTAACATGTCAGCTATCAGTGTATTCCTTTTAAAATACACAGTACCTGTATTTGTGCCTCCATAAAGCTCTATGTCTACAAGGCTTGAAGACCTTTCTTAGCCTTCAGAAAGTTCATAGTGGTAGTTGTCCTGTTATTATCTCTATGCATTTGTGTACTGGGTTTGCATTTATTGTGCTGTATACCTCAGTTCCCCACTTGTAGGTCTGCAAACACAGAATGTTGCTTGCTTTAATATCAGTCACTAGCTATTTGTGTTTGTATGGTCTATTCTAGCTGTAACTAAAATATTTATTGAGGTTACTACCTCTCATCTGCTTGTCATTGCTCCACTTTTCTGCACTCTGAAATCTGTCAGTGTGACTACCCATGCTATTGCTGACTAACTAGGTTCTGAAAAATAACTTGGATTAGAAAAAATCACTATGAAAAGCATGTATATTAATGTGAATCGCATATCAGAATCATCTTAAGATGAAGTTCTACAATGTTACAGTGAAGCTGGTAGACCTAGAACTGGGAGGCAGTGATAACTGAGTAACCTTTCCATCCAGCTCAGCTGCAGCTGGAATAGCGCATATGATAACAGCCCAATTCTCTAACATCACTGCTTAATTAATTACATTGATAGCTGTGTGTGTCTCTTCCTATGGCATTAATAATTCAGTACTTTTAAAAGGAGAAATAAGTTTACTGGAAATAAAATTATAAGCTTTATAGAACTTGAAGTCCATGTTTTTTGTGGTCAGCCTGACTTACCCATGTGTTCCCAAGACAGTATTTTGGGATTTGTTCTTTAGAAAGGACCTTACTTTATGGGAGCCCCACCCAGGAGAGCCAAGATACTTGATGCTCATTGTAATAAAGACTGGTCTTCAGCATGAGGGTTGAATACCAGTAATCTATGCTTAACTTAGTTATTGTTCACTCAAGAATTAATAATATGGTTTAACTCTATGATTGCATCAAGATTAGAGCAGACATTTCTGGGAAGAAATTTTGCAATAGCTAAGAGATGTATTATGATAATACGTTGTATTCACTCTGGTTTATTAATAGCCTTCTTATGACTAATTAGCTTCATACATTTACTTTCTCTGAAGTACATAAAAGTTGTGGTCATAATTAAAAAAAAAAAAACCCAAACTTTATTTTTCCTGTATTCCACAAATAACTTTTCGACTTGCATTTCCCAAGTGAAAAGGTAGTATTATATGACGTTATTCATATGCACAGTTATTACAGGAAAGCTGTCTTCAGTTGTTTCTATGCAGAAGTGTTTTAAAGTTTATTGTTTAAAGCTCAATGGGAACAGTAGGAATACAGGCTTGCATTTACCATTCTGAGAAATCGACTTAACATTGAAGAGATACTGTGGCCTCTTCATGAGACATCAGAACTTTAAAAAGTTTATTTATTTATTTATCTTATATTGACTCCTAGAATGCAATTTGAGGTCTCTAATATAGGATTTTCCCTTTCTTGTGGTTTTGTGCAATGTGAAATCTCTAAAAGAAAAATGGAAGAACCAGAAGACAATGTAGACTGCAGTATATATGCTTTCTGATGGGACTAAACCTTAACTGTGAATTTCCATAGGATGTGATAATTCAGAATGTTTTCATCAGTTCCTTTCACAGCTCCTATTGCTTTAAATATAATCTGCCTATTTTTAGTTCTGTGTAGTTTTTGATATCAAAGTAGGAGCAAAATCAATCACAAAATGAAGTATGGGCTACATCCTTAACTAGTGACCAGCACTGAACTATTAGTACACCAGCTGTGTTCTATGAATATCAAAAAAGAACTGAAGACTAATATGATACATGACAAATATATTAATAAGGTCTGTACATGTGCATAAGAGTATTTTTACTACGAGTGATTGACAGAAACCCAATTTTAAAGCTAATTGTCTCAATTTAAGGTCTAAAGAAGATTTAAATGTGAATTTGAAAGAAGCACAGTTCTGACATTTAATAACTAGACCTGTTCATCCTCTACCACAGGTAGCAGCAGTATCCTTATTAAAAATGGACAATGCATACAAGATTCCCCACTTGAGATGCTGGGCTTATGCCTGCAAAACAAACTTGCCATCAAATACAGCATTTCGAGGGTTTGGCTTTCCCCAGTCAGCACTGGTGACAGAAACTTGGATAACAGGAGTTGCAGATAAAACTGGTTTATCACCAGAAAAGGTGAGAAAATGAAGGCATCTTATCTCCTGAAACCAAGTCTACACAATTGGAAAGTTAAAACCCTTTAGACTAGCTTAACTGGTTGAACAAATCTTCCCTAAGTCAGACAAAATTTATGCCCAAATTACTATTTTTTTATTAATGTCTGATTGTTGAATGAACAGCATGTTCTTACAAACTGAACCAAACCGGTAATGTTCAAAAACCATATGACAATCTTCTTCTTGTCTAACAGTACCCCCAAAAGTCAGTCTGCCTTTAACTGGATTGTATGATAGGTGTTAACTTTTTTATTTCAGATCAGGGAAATAAATATGTATAAAGAGAACGAGCAGACACACTTCAAACAAAAGCTTGATCCACAAAATTTAATACGGTGTTGGAATGAATGTATGGAGAAATCTGCATACTACAGTAGGAAAACAGCTGCCGATGAATTTAACAAACAAAATTACTGGAAGAAAAAAGGGATTGCCATTGTACCAATGAAGTTTCCGTTTGGATTAGGCACACGTTATCTTTCTCAGGTTAGTTTCTTTGAAGAATGATTAAGCTATGCTTTTTATCCATAGAAGGTTACAGTTACTCTACCTTAGGATACAAAATGTCTTATATATCAGGTCTGGAAATCTGTGGTCCTCTTTACAAGCTAGCTACACTAGCTTCTAGCTCTCTTCAAGCTGTGATCAAAGTTGGTTGGCTTTCAGGACGCCAGCAGCTTGGACCCTACCCAATCCCATCTCTTGTGATGTGGCGTTAGTATAGATGAGTTGGCCACCTTTATGAAAAGTTTTTGAGGAATAATGGCAAAGTGTTCATTGAATAAGCACTGAGCTTATTCTTTCTGACCATGGGGGTACTATGGGATGCTGTTCTTAAAGACTTAATGTTTTGATGTAATCAAAGATTAAGCTTAAGGAAGGAGGACAGTATTTTTGGTCTTCATATTTTATTTTGTTTTAATGTTAGTGTATTCCACTGCTTCTGGAATAGGCAGCATTTTATAAATTGAAAATTAATTGACTGGCTTGTGTTGTATCAAACTGGCTGTCTCTGTTCAAGACTAAAGTCACAGGGTCCGTGTAGTCTAAAGTGCTACTTCCAGCTGAGTCCAGAAGGAAAAATGTCATTCAGAACCTTGCTGATGTGACTAATGTTACAGTCTGACCAACCTGTGCTGCTGAAAAACCTGTGTCCGAAGGCTCTCAAACATCAGTGAGAGAGAAAATGGAACTTGCAGCAATTTGCATGTACAACCACTAGTGAGTGAGGTCCTCCAGCTAGTTTTGGAACCATTGGGATACTGTTGCCAGGTGTAGATGTATTTCAGGATTTTGCAACAAGAAAAGCAGATCTCCAAGGATTAGTGTCTTTTCAAGATCGCTGTAGAAGAAGAGTAGGAAATAGCATTCCAAATTTTGTCTTCTATTCAAAAGCATTAAACAGATAAATTGAAATACATTTCAAAACTGTGTCTTTCTTTTTTGATTCATCAGTTCATCACCATATACAACACATTTCTCACTAGTCTAATCTTGTTTTTATTTTTTTAGGCTTCTGCTCTGGTTCATATTTATACTGATGGGTCTGTGCTTCTGACACATGGTGGAATTGAAATGGGGCAGGGTATTCATACAAAAATGATTCAGGTAACAAAGGATCCAAATAAATGTTACCTTGTGCTTTTTGTGTCATGCAGGTAAACAGTGTGAAGGTTTTCTTCTTGGTTAGTTAGTGTACCAGTAGGACAGTTTCTGTATGAGCATAGCCACTGCTTCTTTGCATTAAGAGAGTTAGAAAGCAAAAATACCTTCATTAAGAGTGTCAGAAACAGCAGAAATAAAATACAGATTGTTTGCTTTTTATTCTTCCAATGGTATGAGTAGAGGCTTATTAAAAATTAGATTTTTCAGGGGCTGATCCCATAAAACCTACAGTAAAAAGAAGACAGCATTCAGATTAGTATACAGTTCAGACAATACTATTATGGTTGTATTTGCTTAATCTATAAAGATATTCATCAACTTTATGAAAGCTTGGGATTTGGACCTGCATAATTTGCCCTAAGTCATACAAGATATAAGCAGCAAGATCAGGAACCAAATGTTGGATTCCAGAGTCTCAATGCAGAGTTGGAGTAGAGGTGAAATCATTGCCATTGTCTTATGTTTCTTTGTACCCACAAACTGATTTCAGCTGGAGGTTGGAAGAGGACTTGTTAGTCCTGGTGTTATTTCGTGGTATTGCTGACCAGCAAGTACAAGGGAACTGTTGGAATGTTTAGAATGTTTCTAAAACAGAGAAGAATATGTTGTTCTTCCTGAAACAGATTGCTAGTCGGGAATTGAACATCCCCATGTCACGTATTCACTTCTGTGAAACAAGCACAACAACTGTTCCCAATGCATGTGCCTCAGCAGGATCTGCCGGGACAGATGTTAATGGCATGGCTATAAAGGTAAAGAATAGTATTAGTTTAACAAAGCACTTTATCCCTCAGGGTATTTAATGCCTGCCAGACTTCAAGCATTAGGCATTGTAGAAATCAAGTTTCAGATTACCAGTAATACCACTGGAAATTGGCAAGATGAAACAGGCCTTGTGAACAGTTTCTCAGTAATGGTACTTAGGTTGTTTTCAGACTATGATCTGAGTTTCTCTCAGAAGGGTTATGTTTTACAAAATCCTTGTTTTAAATAACAAACTAACTAGTCCTATGCAAATCTTGTACCCTGTTCCTGTTCTAAATCTACTGAGTCATGCAGATTCCAGCCTTCGTAACTTAACCCTTTATAAGGTTTGTGTCTATGCAGTTGAAATGACACATCCTATCATACTTTTTCAAACCAAGAGAATCTATATAATCTATAAAGACTCTACTAACTAGAACATACCTTGAATAGTACCAAACTATGTTAATTTTGCGGTTTATTCTCCTGACTTCTGTCCAGGATGCTTGCCAAACTCTTCTGAACCGCCTGCAGCCTATCATCAACAAGAACCCAAAAGGGACCTGGAATGAATGGGTAAGATGTGAATCCTACCAAATTTGTTTGCGTGCTTGCAGAAACTCTGATATATGTATTGTAATCTATCAGTCTGCTCAGTTTAATAATCCTGAAGTTAAAAACTGTAGAAATAGGTTATTTCATAGAAAGAACGAGTGTGGGTTCTTGGTTTAGCTATGTGGGAAAAAATGCCCAGATTCTATCTAGTTGGAAAGGAGGGGAGGCTATCTGTGAAGACACATTTGGTGGCACGGAAGTTTTTAATATACAAAAATATCAGCTTGTGCAATAACCCAGTGCACCCCAGCTTACCCTCAGACAAGCTGTTGACAAAAGATTGACAGGAGGGTATATGTGTGCAGTGTCAGTTTTCTTACATGGCTGTTCTTTGTTTTTACCAAATCAATAAAGAGAAGCCTTCTCAACTTCCTACCTCCATCTCTCTCCCATATGCAATATATTACAGAATTACATAAAAGGTAGCAGGAATCCTTGCTTCTGTTACTCTAATTAATATGTAATTAGTTATAATATTAGTTACATTTGCAGTAGAGTAGTACAGAAATAGTGCTAAAGCTATTTATAGAAATGACCCTTGTGTGGTGCCTACTTGAATAAAATTTTTGGACTAGAAACTAAATTTTCTTAACTAAAAGCTTTATCCTATAATCACAACTATTTTTGTGCAGATATGGCTGAGAATCTAGTACTGTGTATTGAGGTGTTAAAAGAAAACCTGTTTGTTACGTTTTCTTGTCCAGTATTGCTTGTTGTCTGTGGTTGAATGAAAAGGACATTTAGAGATTCAGTACATCAGGGTGTTTCTTCTCAAGTGATTAAATACTATAATGACTGTGAAGATGTAAGCTCTTGGCAGTAGTAATTCCTAGCAATGGCAAATAATGTTGCCATACATGTGCTAGCTTGACAGCTAACAGGTATGTGTGCAAAGATAATCTCTTCTAATGGATATCAAATAAATCAGACACACTGAAAATACTAGCAGAAATAGCTTTCCTAAGAAACAATGTTAATATATGCAGAGAGGTAATTTTCTATCTTGCAAAGTCAGTAAAATACAATTAATTAAAGATAATTTAAAAAAACCCAAACAGCTTTTTGACTTGTGATCTGAGTAAATCTAACATGAGAATGACTGAAAGGGAATAGATTTGGGACCTCATACTGTCATTCTTACCAGTGGCAGAAGAACACTGCAAAGAGCATTTCTCTTTCCAGCAGTCACTTTTGTGCAAATAAGTCATGCAGATCTCTTACTCAGTGACTTACCAACCAGATCTGTTCAGCTGACGAAGAGAGGCCCATTACTATTGAATTTGAACAAATAAATGGAGCCCTTTCTGACTATGGCACTGTCAGTAATAAGGATTCTGCAAGAACACCACTGTTGACTAGTTTATTCTTTATTATATTGCCAAAAGAATTCAGATTGCCCATCTAAAGGGAGTTTAGTTGTACAATATTAGACCCCATATGCAGCTAAACATGCTTAACTCAGATGGTCTTCCTTTCTTTACAATTTGTTATGGTTTCTTTTATAAGTAAATACATGTAAATAAGTAAATAAATGTAAATTAAGAAATATGTGCACGCTGTGTTCCTTCCTGATTCCTTCCATTGTTTACCACAAACATTGCTATATGTTACAGATTAAAGAAGCTTTTGAACAGAGTGTGAGTCTTTCAGCTACTGGCTACTTTAGGTAATACATTTTTGTTCCTAAAAAATACCTAGGCTAGACCAGGACTGATTTAAGAGAAATTCATGGTAAATTAAAAAAACAAACAAACAAAAAATCCCCAAAAAGCAAAAATGAACAACAACAAATAACCAAGCAAAAACCACAACGAAACTCGGGAATTGGATGCTATGATTCAGCACTGATTGAAAGCTAGGGGGGGACTTAGTGCTCACATGAGAATAGGGGTTGCTCACTGACCCTAGTTTTGGGGCCTAGTTTTGATCTCTCTGCTTATGGAGCCTCAGAAAATTTCCGCCATGTGTACTCTTAGATTTGGATTTATTCACAACAACATGCTATGGTAGGACACAGTAATCTTAAACACAATTCCTACTGCTCTCTCTCAGTGCAAGTCTAGTGGCCCCTTCTCTTTGAATTCTTTCACAGTGTTTATAAGAACCAAAAAGGAAAAGTATCTCCAAAGCAATGAACAGCAGTTATAGTTTGCCATTAACATTAAATGGTGTCCAAAACCATCTGCAGTTCCGTGAGCCTCAAATCCTGTATTGATCTAGTTCTTACCCAGTCATATTCTTCACATCTCAAAGACAGCTGAGCCAGATGAGATGTGAGAAGTTGAATATGTGGATTTTGCGTATCTCTTTTTCAATGCATGGTTCAGTGCTCTGAATTATACTATAGTTGTTTTATGGAGTATAATTTTAAATATGCTCATCAAAGACATTTCAGTCACATGGTCAGAAAATATGCCTTGGTCATACAGCTCCCATAGTTTGGAGATACTGCACTTCACTGTCCTCTTGTGTCTGCTGCATTTACCCATCAGTTCTGACTACTATAGTCTCCTCAGTAAGTCCCACTCTCTTCTAAATAATTACACCTTTATTTCAATATTCCTGTTTTAACTCATTCTGTAGCCAGTTTCTGCCATTTTAACTCTTTAATTTCTCTCTTGTAAGTTATTCCTTCACAGGTCCTGACCAGTTTTTCTACCTTTTTCTGAATTCCCTTAAATTTGTGTTGTGTACTTGATTACCATGTCTTTATTAGTGTATGTCTGAGATTATGCTGGTTATTGACTCTCCTGAACTGAAATAGCTTGCGTGTCTGCTAAATTTTATATAAACACCAAGTCCATCCAACCTAAACTACTAGTGCTCTGTAGGATTTCATGGAACTTAACTGCTGGGGTCTGACCTTTTATTTAAGACTAAAAGTTAAAGTTATTTCGAACTTTTATATGCTCATGCTCATCTGCTTTGTTATGATGCAAACATTAATCTTCCTCCATCAGAGGTTACAATGAAAACATGGATTGGGAGAAAGGGGAAGGACAGCCATTCACGTATTTTCTTTATGGAGCTGCTTGTTCAGAGGTTGAAATTAACTGCCTAACAGGAGATCACAAGGTAATGACTGAGTATCATGGAAGTTTTGTAAATAATGTGAATGAGGTTTGTTTGTATCACGAGATGCTTCCAACAGCCATTCAGGTTTTTTATTAGTAAGTAACCTGTCTTCACATGATAATATATTTAAAGTGTAAATGCAAATTACAGGTGGAGCAGAACGAAACCTGTGCAGTGTTAAGAAGCTTTTGGCACATCTGTACTAATGTCACATGGGTTCACCTTTCAGGTTATGGCAGACATCTGACATGTTGTTTGCTTGTTCTCTTACTGTTTGCCAGCAAACAAATTAACAGCAGAGCTAAATATTCTATTTCCAGGTTTTTGACCATCTAGGCTGCTAAATGTTATAGATAACTGATCATATGCTTTCTATCTGTACTTATTTATATGAGCGTTTCCTTGTGCAGTAGGAAAAATCTGGCAAGGCTGTCTCTGTTGAAACTTCTGAAGAAGTTGAGACAAGCCTATTTTGCTTGTTGGGTATTAGAAATTATTTCGAAATTGTGTATATGGATCGGTCTCTATTTTAGTGTCTATTATTCCAATGAATACCAGCTCTAACCCATATTATGTCCTAATGCTTCCACTCTATGCATCTCTCTAAGTAATATGCATTTGAATTTTATTGACAGAACCTCAGAACAGACATCGTTATGGACGTTGGATGCAGCATAAATCCAGCTGTGGATATAGGACAGGTATGTGCCAAGAAGTTCCTGCTGTCTTATTTCTTACACCAGTAGCCTTATCTGAAATTAAGATTACCTCATTAATTCAGAAAACATTCATTTCTTAATTTCTTACTAATGTTAAAGGTCATAGATCATATTAGAAAGTCCTTTACTTGTAGACTTGCCACATTTGAGTCAGTGTCAGAGCTTTTTTTATGTCAGTGAAGCTTGAATTTTACCCATGGTGTCAACCTGTAATTCTTCCTGTATGTATATATGCCCACTATTTGCTGAATTTAAATCCTGTTTGTGACCTACAGTCTCCAAATTCTCCTGTCATTTGGTCTGCCTTCCCCATTTATAGCCTGCAGTTAATAAAGGTGTTTCTCTGCTATCACTTCATCATGAAAGCATTTGTCTCTGCCTGGTATGAAATAGAGGTGTGAAAGCTTTTCCCATCAAGGTAGCCCCAAAATTTTGAAGGCAAGCAGGAATGAAAATGGTCTTTTAACAGCTAATGACATAAATCAGTTCTTGACAAATTTTTACCCATTTTACCAAATATGAGAATGTAAATGCCATACCTTTTCTTATTTAAAGATTGAAGGTGCCTTTGTTCAAGGCATTGGACTGTACACAATGGAAGAATTAAAGTATTCTCCAGAAGGAGTCCTCTATACTCGGGGTCCAGATCAGTATAAGATCCCAGCTGTTTGTGATATTCCAGAACAGTTTAGTGTTTCCCTGCTGTCATCTTCCCAAAATCCTTATGCCATCTATGCATCCAAGGTAAGCATACCATTATAGGGCCGAATTCTTAAGTCCCAGGACAAACAGAAATTACTCTGACACAGAACTCCTCTTCTTTAGCATTTCAAGCAAATGTCCATAGAATTGTTTTTACTTACAACATTTAGGGTGTGATATTGCAAGAAGGTATGATTCTTTCTTCATGCAGCATGCTTGGGGAAGATGTTTGGTTCTTGTACTTCAGCAAGGAGATAAGTAAGATACAGTTGCATTATTCCACTCCAGTCCACATTACCATGTCTAGTACCACAGCACTTAGAGGACTATGGAATAAGGGTGGATTTGACCTATCTTTGAGATAAGGAACAAATGTGAATCTTATGTCAGAACCAGTGAGAGTTTGTCAAGCCCATTGAGGTCAGAGGTGTTTGCACAAAGGGAAATATCATGAGTTCAGGCTTTGTTTCTTACTTGTATCTGTACCTGGATTTGGATTGTTTTAGTTTTACCTGCTAGTTATTCTAAATTTCAGTTTAGTAATGAGCAAGAGATTCTAAAATCAATAGCCAATATTTGAATCAACATTTTTGGCTCTCAGGAAGCAGCTACTATCAGAAGACTTGGTGTTATCTAAGCTTGCTTCCACTAAATCTAAAATGAATTTCCTTACTAAAGGATGAAACACTTTTTGAGTCACTGACATTTAAGCATTTTAGTTGATACTGACATGGCATGTATTCCTCTCATTTGCTCTAAACCTACACCTGTTTGACTTCTTTTTATTTCTTCTCAAGGGCATAGGTGAGGCAGGACTTTTCTTGGGATGCTCTGTGTTCTTTGCTTTGAAAGATGCAGTAGCTAGTGCGAGGAATGAAAGAGGACTGAAGACGAGCTTGGTGCTGAATAGCCCTCTGACCGCTGAACAGATACGGGCAAGCTGTGCAGATGACTTCACTGAGATGGTAATAGAAAGTTGGGGAACGGTCTGTTCAATTATGTCTGGGTAGAAGTGCATACTGCTTTTGGCACCCTTGAATGGTGGGGTGCCTAATGATGTCTCCAATTGGTCATGCTTTGCATACAGCAGTATTATATGGCTCCTTGTAATTGAGATGTCTTGCACCAGGTCTCAGACAAGTGACTCCAACAAATGCCATTCAAGCACTGTATTGGAATTCCCCTAGTTTGGCATAATGATTTTTTTTTTTTTTTTTGGGGGGGTGTTTGGTTTTTTTGTTTTTTTTTTTTAATTTACAATCCCTCTTTCCGTGAAGCCCTCCTTCTTTCTTTGATATGTCAAATCCCTTACAGGATTAAATAGCTTCTCTTACTGACATGCAATGGATCAGCCTCCAGGTGTCTTCAGTCTCTTTCCAGGTGCTTTTTCCCAGTGTCTTGCACTCTGGCAAGTCATTCTGTCACCTCATTCTTATACTCCTTGCTATGCCCAGGAGTCTTTGTGAAAAAAGTAATTAACTCAGAGCTAACAAAAGGATACAGAAGAAAAACAGAGCCAATACACTACTAATAATGCTGCCCTTTATATTCTACGTTTTCTGCAACTGTTCACTGTAGTCATATTCCCACTGCTATTACAATTCTATTTGTAAGTTTTTATTTAGACTACAACATCTGTGAAGCAAGTTTCTTGTCAGAATATAAATTCCTACTGTGTCCTGAACTTCAGAGGCTCTGCCATGGAAACTCTTGAACTCTCACTTGCATATTACTTCTATAATATTTCTGTGGTCATGGTGCAGCATCACTGGCCCTAAATCAATAGGATCATGGAATTACTGTCACCACAGGAGCTTATGCATGGTGAGGTCCAGCATTGCAGAGACCATGTTTCTCCATACCTGTTTGTCTCTGACACCAGTTATCACTGACCTCCTTTCTAGCCATCTTCTGTAGATATCTACTGTAGAACACTGCTGAATGACTTGGAGGCCTGATAAGGGCAATATTGGGAGCTTGCCAGTCAAATAATACTAACAAGTAACTCTTCATTTCTTGCTTGTTCTCTTAGATGGCAAACAACGAATCTGCTTCCTTCAGTCCTCGGGTCTTATCTGTGTGAATGACAACCCAGAGAGCACAAGACAGGAATGGAACGGAATAGAATGGAAAACTGATTTACAGTCCTAGTACAGACTAATCAACACACAGATAAATATATTTTCTCATTTTCAGAATAGAATCAGCTACCAAAAATAAGCATATTACATCTTCTATTCCTATCTTCCTTTTCCATCTAGTATATTCATTACAATACTCTGCTTAAATTGCTGCATTTAATGGCTAAAAATACATCTCCTGCGTTTGAGTCATATGTATTCAACAAGAAAGATTTCCTGAACAGCTCAGTTCAAATGCTGCAGGAGAAGAAAGTTAGGATGAAGTATAAAGGTATGTTAGATAACTTACTGCCACTTACAACTTAACAACTTAGTAGATAAATGATTTTTAATGGCTTCAGCTAATTTCGTAGTTTGCATTTGAGTCTTGAAGAGAAGTGTGAGTGCAGGGATAATTGCTGAAGAATCAGAACCTTGTTTGTTGGATTCGGTCCCTTTTTGATCAGAAGTGATGCTCTTGATTTGTAGTAAAGCTGCTTTAGATTTTTTTGGCACAGGTATCTTTGTTTTAAAAACATGCAAGAAACAAGTTAGTATTTTCTTTTGCTATGCCAGGCAAATTGCTATGGCTGCCCCTACATATTCAGGAGATCAATTTTATCCCAGAAGTTGGAAAGAGTCACTTAGTGACTTCATCAGAACTTTTCTTTTTCTCATGGAGAAAGCCAAAAGACTCCAAACAGCTTTTCTAATGGGAAAACTCTCCTGGTGTTCAGTGTGCTTTGAATACGAGACTGGATGAACCTGTCTCTGGAAAGGACTGTTAAGCAGATCTTAATCCTCTGCTCAAGACTATACTGAGTCACGGAAGTACAGTTAAGAGCTTTCTCCCACATTCAGTCACTCCTGTGGTAAAGACAGAAAAAACGTAAAGAGGTTAAAAGCTGATCTGCAGAGATAATCCTCTGATGCTGCCTGTGGTGCAGTAGGATTAGGCCAAACCCAAGTAGTAGGAGGTGGAGAAAACATGAAAATACAAAGCAGCACCGTATTAAATGGTAACAAATTCTGGTGTTAACTAAATTTGAGTATGTATATATTTGTAACCAAAGATGAGACCAAGAAATAAGATCGAATATAACAAAGTTAATATATTATGAAAGCTCTGGCCGCAATATTCAGATTTCAGCATCAGAATCTTCTTGAGTTGAGATTTCAGTTCTGAATACACACACACACAAGTACACAAATCTCCATGGTTTTGAAGTTGGAGCTTTGATCTGGGGTACATCATAACACAGAGGAAACACATCACTTTTTTAGTGAGTTCTACAGAAGTTACCCAAAGTAGCACACAAAAAACTGCAGCAGGCTCTTTCATGGAAGAGTAGAACTGAGAAAATAAGTAGTTTGTACATTTGGTGTGTGGTTTCAGTGAACCTCTGCATTAGTTATCCCTTGCTGAGCGTGGTGATTGCTTTTCTGGTTACTCATACATCAGAGTGAGCAAGAGCCATGAAAACTGCCAATTGTAATGAAAATAAGTGTCTCTAATTTGTTTGACATGTCAGCCTGTAGGCTGTTTTCATTTCACTGCTCCTCAGTTTTCCACAGACTATTTCTTCTTCTTGCCTTCCATCTCTTATGAATTGATACTGTACCTGTGACAGAAATCAGGTTCATAGGTTAAACTGGTTTTGCATTGGCTATTAAAATACAGAATTCTTATTGTTTCAATTTGTTTGTCTCTCTCTGTAAGCACTATGAGTAGATGAAATTCAGCTGCTTAAGCATAGGTGTGATAGGACAGCAGAGGCATAGGAAAGGACTGGAAGATAACCACACAGCAACAGGAAGCCAAGCAGGTTATAACAAATAATCTGAAGTGGCATTAGAAGTGTGGTTTAAGCAGCTAGAGCCCTATTGGGTTTTAGTCCTTTTTCTTAACTTTTTTTGTATTACGTTGGCTTTTATATATTGTAAAAAAGGGCGATAATTACAGTAGGGAATCCAGCTACCATAATTAGCTTTTCTGATTTGAAACATCTTAGTTTCACTGTGTGGGCTTTTTAATCCCAGTTCACAACCCCACATGTTCGTAACAGCCCCAAAAAGTGGTTAAATCCCAGTATATGCTGAAGCAGGGAACATACAGGTCTGCTGAACTGGGGGGGAAGGTGCCTGGTCTGTTCTTCTCCTAACCAGCACAGGTGCTGGTTAGTTCCACACAAATCAAATCTGGTAAAAGTCATGGACCGACCCTTGCAGGCAATGACATCTCCCCACCTGAAGTGATGGGGTTATTTGGACTCCAGAGATTCGCCATGTTCGAGACCTGCAGTTTTGTTTTCTGGGGTGCAGGTCATAAGTCTGCTTGTCAATATTTCTCAGTTACTATTAATAGATTCCTTCCTGCCTTTTCACAAGTGGGTCTAGTTGTCTCAGTAAAATTTGTGCATGTAGCAAACATGCGTTGTTGGCTTTTGGGGGGGCTGAAACATACTAAGTTACCTCCTGGCTTTTAGATGTTTGAAAAACTGCATGGAAGCTAGAAATATCAGCAGTTAAACATCCTCAGATTACACTATGGCTACATGTGATATTATGAAGTACATTTTCTTAGACTCTACAGGTGTTAAAGGGAGGGGTGGCATTACATTTTTAATACTGCTTAAAATGTGCAGACTCACACATCTGCTAATCTAGGGGGCTAGATTCACAGAAAGGTTACATCTCTGACGGCATCGACAGATGGGATGGCTGTTCACACACTGATATGCACTGTACAGAAACACTCAAACTGGAGATGCTCAAGAAGAGCTTTTTCTACCCATTTTCTTCATGAAAGAAGTGTTTTTATGAGTATCCACCCTCAGCATTCCTATTCTGCGTGTGTGTAAGCTTAATCACCTAGCATAAATAGTGAGTCCTGGTTTGGAGGTCTAATACTCTGAAAATTAGGTATTGGACTGCCAAAATCTAGTACTAGGTCTGGTTCTTTCTCAGGCATTGAACCTGCATCGTACCTACAATACATGTGGAATACTTAAGCAGTGCTGCCATCAGCAAGACCCATTAGGGCTTTTGCCTGCAGGGCAGACTGACTGACATTGCTTCAGTGCTTGAATCAGGTAGGTTTCAGTCATACATTAGGGGCTAAACCACGAAAGAAGCAGCATATCTCTGCTGAGAATCATTTTCTTTCCTTCTAATGGGGAATGCTAGAAGATTTGGGACTGACTACTTTGTCCTACAAGCCTTCACTGACTAAATGAAGTACAGAAACCTTTGCTGTGAAATGTAAAAATGGTGAAGACATGTATATATACAAATGGGGACTTTTGTAAGACATATACGTAAGTCCCCTTCCAAAAAAAAAAAAAGTAAAAGCCAGCTGTAATAAAGCATATAAAGGTTAATGACATCGTTTCCTGGACGTGCCTCCAGAGACATGGAGAATCTAGAATCTCAAATCAGTATATCTAGAGTATGGTCATATAATGGCACCACAGCAGTCTGGGTATAGAGCTGGCATAGCACAGGGACAAACACAAGGAAATTTTAAATGTGTGTGTAGTAGTAATCTTGGTTTTGTTAAAACTTGGTTACTCTGCAGAAACACTCTGTAGACAGTTCATGTGAGTAACAAGCTAAAATGAGAAGCATGCTCCACAGCTTAGCATCTGACACACCACAGAAATGGGTAACGTTGCATGTTCTGGATTCTAGCTTCAGACGGTCGTATGTATTCTAAATTCGTCAGTTACTGGATAGTATAAAAAACCCAGGCCTGGCAGTTGTAGCTCAAGCCCAGAAGTCCTTCCTCACAGTTAAGTGCTTTATCTCTTAGGTTACAGGGTTAGAATTAGAGGGGTTCAAATTATTTCAGATCACCTGAGAAGAGCTGGGTGGGGAGTAGGAGTAGAAAGCTTGGTATGAATATGCATTAATTGCTGAGAAACAGCACGTCACGCTGGCTCCTCCCCATCTACTTAATTTGATGCTTAGTCTGAAAATAGATTCTGCGAGACAAAGCGAACTCCGCTGAGCTTTAGGAGCATATAGTATTTCATTCATTTCTCTTGATACAGAAAGCTTTGTTTTTCAGACTTTAATGCAACAGCAATGGCTTGCCCCCAACCATCAGACGAGCTTGTCTTTTTTGTGAATGGCAGGAAGGTAAGTTTTTAATGGCTTTTTTTTTTTTTTGACAGCAGTACTTCAATGTTTACTGTTCCTATTCAGGAAAGATGTTATTTTGGAGCACCAGTATATTCATAAATAATCATCTGTTGTCTTTCATCTTCCTTATAGAACCCTGCTCATCCTGCTTTCTACCACAGTTTTTACAAAGTCTGAGTGGCTTTCTATTACCCATTATATCACAGAGTGTTGACTAAAACCTGATACTAATATACAACTAAAGTTGATGTAGTTGGACTAAATGTATCTCTAGTAAAAGAATAGGCTGCTTGCTAATATAGTTTCAATAACTCACCAAAAGAAAATAAGTAGTTCTTTTTCTTCTGTTTGTCATGCTAAAAGCTCACGTTTCATTTTCTAAGACATTTGTCACCTTTTCTTACTTTGCAGGTCAAGTGAATAAGAGTTCCTATTAACAAACACATCACCTGTAATATGTTGTAAGCCGAAATGAAGGAATTTCCTTTCTTAAAAAACAACCAAACCTTTCTGTATATTTTTCTGGAGATATTTTTCAGTTGTCCTGAAAGAGGGTACTGGCTTTTTTTTTTTTTTTTTTTCTAACAGGTGAATCAGGAAAAAGTAATTCATTTTTTTTCTATGTGTTATGTTTTGTCTGTCATTATACGACAGCTGTGCTTAGAGGCGTACACTGAAACCTTATTTCATTCTGCACTTGCCAGTAAATTCCTGAACTAATTCATGTTGTCTCACACCTGGTAAATTGGATGATGCTGCTGGTATAGCAGAACTATTGAGAGAAGCCCTGAGGTTCAGCCTCTTTTCATTGTGCAGCTATGGGTCCTAAAAAAATGCTTTCAGAGTTGCTTGTATTTTGTTACCTCCAAGAAGCTGAAACATGCCAATGATATAGCAACATTCTTGAGATAAGGCTAAAGCAAAGCCTGTGTAAGCCCCACTCATACATACTGAACTTCATTACCTTGAAAATACAGTTATGTATTCTCGTTGCTCTTTTTATACTATGATTTTCATCTACTTTTATGCTGATGGGTCTCTGAAAATGAAGGGGTTAATATCAACTTCAAGGAGGTAAAAATACACAGAATTCTCACATGCACAAGTCTATAGCTTCACAATGAAGGGATTTGTGATTCGTGCTGGCAAGAATCAACGAAGGATCTAGTCAAAAAATACTTTCCTTTCTACTCTTGTCTGTCCAGTGCTTACTCAGCCTCTCTTCCCTATTACTTCTATTATTTATCTGGAGATTGTGATCAAGTGATAGGATCCTGTTGCTGAGCAAACACACCACATTATGCCACAATCACTGTATTGCATCATCATAGTTAATCCTTGTGATATGATTATATTAGATCCCTCTGTAACCCATAATCTCTTTTCTTATTTCATAATGTAGGTAACAGAGAGGCAGGCAGACCCTGAAGAATTGCTGCTGTATTATCTGAGAAAGAAACATATCCTTTCTTTGAATTTTGCCTTTGAATTCTGTAATTATAGAAATTACTGCAACTGGGGATTAAGATGTTTTACTTCTCTTTGGGAACAAGTGTAAACAGAACAATAAGTAGAAATAACACAACTCACCTTGTATTTATTCTCAGCAGAGCAATCCAGTTCTCTATGTCCATTGTGTGTGTTAGTTACGTGGACATAATATTCTAAAGTTTGGGTGTAATTCTTCTAAATACTGGCCAAATCTTTAAAGCTTCCCAAAGCATGAAAAATCTTTCAGTGCACTTGTGATGAAAAGAGTAACTAAAGAAATCAATATAGAACTACTTCCATAGTAAATTATTTAGGCCTCAGTCCTTCAAAGGAGTTTGAAAAAGCTTATTTTATTACCTTATTATCTTTATTTTCTATCATTTGAGACTCTTCAAGATGCTACCTGTTGTCAGGGTTCTATTGACTTCAGTGGCAATCATCTCCACTAAGAAGCTGCCATGCAGGTTATATTGTTAAGGAAGTGGGTTTAGCTTTGCTGTTGGGAGCTTTCTGTGCTGTAAGAAAACCAACATCAATTTAAGGATTAACTGGAGAAAGGCAGTAGTGGAAAATAATTTATTAGCTGCAGCTTTCCTATTAGCTTGCATTGTACATTATCCAAGCATTCAGTGGAATTAGCATCTCTTTAACAGTCAAGCAATGTGATAAAATTAGTTCTGTACTGATTACCAATGAGAATGCGCCAGTAGATAAAATTGCACTGGGTTTAAAGAAATCTAGAAACACGGTGAAATCAGATGCAAAACCATGTAGTAGCTAATCAAAATGGATGCAAATACACACACTCAGGAAGAGTAACAGGACTATGCATCATTCTGAAAAGGAGCTAAAATGAAATGGTAAATTCCACTGGACTGCAGGGCACTATGACATTGGAAGGAGGAGATTGTGATTTGGGTGTGGAGCCTTTATAGAGGCGCGTAATGGAAAGTCCTTCTATACAGAATTTAGGTGTGTGCACTTGGGTATTGTGCTCCATTTTAAATTACTATACCCCTTGGATGTTCAGGAAACAGCACAGGTAACACACTGAGATCTACTGGTACCATTCTGCAAGTGCAAGATAGAGATAATTATGTTTAAGGATTAAGAAAGTATTATGAGTAAGACTAATAAGACTTACTGCTGTATCCCATTTACAGGGTCCTAATTTCAGTCTTTTGGGAATTTACCCACCGTCACTGTAGAGATTGCAGAAGTCTATATTGGAAGTCTGCCTCATACCCATTTCTCTATCTGTCCTTACCTTTCTCATCTCTCTATGTACTCTATTTTCATCTATTTGTACATGTTTTCTCTTTTGGAGCTATCTGATCAAAGATCCCTCAAATTCTGCACATGCACATAAAACAAGGCAGACTCAGAAGAGCATAAGGAAAAAATAACTTTTGAATCTTGTAGATATTTTTTCTTTAACAGTCTCCTTTGCAGTCCATCTCTCAGGTACAAAATATGGCTGTGGAGTAGGAGGATGTGGTGCCTGCACTGTGATGATATCCACATATGATCCAGTTGCCAAGCAGATACAGTATCCTCACGCTGATGTATGGAAATAGTAATTCAGTGTTTCTAGAAAACTGACATTCAATGGGAAATACTTGGTTTCTTTTCATTTGGATGGATTCTCTTCCTCCAGTCTTTGAAACAAAACAAAACCTCAACACCATCCCCCCAACTTTCTGTTGAAATGTTTTAAAATTCTTCTGGTTTTTATGATTTAAGATTTCAGCAGCCCTTTTTTCATCTGCCTCACCTGCCTCTTTTGTGCTTATTCGAGTATATCTTACTGTTAATAAGTCTTCACTAAATGCTTCTTGTAATCATTGATGAAGTCTCTATGGATGTCAGCAGTAGACGCATTACATTGCAATTGTACAGTTTTGCCCATAGCGAACTTAGGAGTTCCACTTTCTCTCCCTACCTCTTAGAACTTTGTTCCATTAGAAATGCTATGCCTGACTTCATCACATCTGGCTCTAGACTTTGGGTTACAACAATACATATAGTACTATTTATTTATTTATTTACTTAACCTTCCACTTCTTTAATTAGGAAAGTTTATCACTTAATGCCTAAGCCCAGAGGTAGGAGTAAGATGCATACTCTCACAGTCCAAGTGTGGGATTTTGTATGCTTGCATATTCTTCTCCCCATATCTTTATGCTCAATCTGAGTATTTCTGGATTAGCTGGAGTACATATCCTTTCCTTCCTCCTCCATGGACCCATATGACAAAGCTATTTAACATAATAGTTCTCCTTCACATCTCAAAGACATCATCCTGCCAACTCCTGCCTTCTCCCCATATGCTCCCTGCATGGTGCTGCTGTCACTACTGTGGAAGGGGTTGGAAGCATGAAAGCCAGGATTCATCCAATTCAGGTGAGTGTTAGCTGGACTATATAGGGCTGAAAGGTAATGAGATTTTCCTGTTCTACGTCTGTAATGAAGTTGGGATCTGTGAGAAGGTACTGAGTCTGTGCAATACAGAGTCTCTGAAGGGATTCTAGAAACTCTGAATTTTGTCTAATCCTTTTAGATGAGCAGGTGTTTTTAGGAATTAATACAGCAATTGCTGGTTTGTGATTGGCCCTGTAGGGAGCATGGAAGGAGCTCCTCCTAATGTACTACCATGCAGGCAGCACATCACAATCTCCACAACACAGGGCTAGCCAACCATATGTAGGATGCCAGCTTTCGAAAGGGGATGGGGAAGAACAAAGAGCATCAGTGAGTTTCATTTACTCACCAGCATGGCATCTGGCAATCTCACTGAGGACCACATACTGCGTATGTTGTAGGAAGGGATGGGTGACCCCAAGTGGTAACCAGACTGACGGGTATTAGACACATTTTCTGTGTGCCAGAGATTTCCCTTGGATTATACCAGCTGTTTATTTCCTCCACTCTGACTTGTCCCTGAAAAGCATAGTTTGACCACATAGACTAAAGAATATTTTCTAAATTGCCTCTTTTTTTCCTGAGTATTATTTTCCAAAGGCCTTGACTGTTCTGTGCTGAGGCTCTGGTTGAGGAGATGATGTGTGTTCTGTCATTCATGGTTAGAAATATTTAAGTATAATTGGTGTCTAAATTGAAAGTCTTGGGCTTTATTCTGCTCTTATAATCAAGGAATTAAGGTCATGAGGGTCTAAATTGGAGCAAGAATTATCCTTCAACTAGGTGATTGCTCTGAGCATGTTCCTTATGAATGGTCATACTGGGATAGTCAAAATGCTGTTACTGGCCTACAGCTGGTAGATGATGTAGAATCATAGAATGGGTTGGAAAAGACCTTAAGATCATGTAGTTCCAACCCCCCTGCCATGGGCAGGGACGCCTCACACTAGAGCATGTCACCCAAGGCTCTGTCCTACCTAACCTTGAACACTGCCAGGGATGGAGCATTCACAACTTCTTTGGGCAACCCATTCCAGTGCCTCACCACCCTCACAGTAAAGAACTTCTTCCTTATATCTAAGCTAAACTTCCCCTCAGCCTGTCTTCATACAGGAGGTGCTCCAGCCCCCTTTATCATCCTCATGGCCTCCTCTGGACTTACTCCAGCTTGAGCAGAGCTTACTTACACAGCTCTACATCCTTTTTATGTTGGAGACACCACAACTGCACATGGTACTCCAAGCAGCATCTCACATCTCTCAGTTACTGCAAGGTAATGGATACTTCTCATTTGCAGACTTGCCTATGTCTGGAGTTTATTAGGATGAATACACTTCATGGTTTGGATTTAAGAGTATGTCTATGCCTTAGCACATTTCTCAAAAGGTTTTGACAATGTGAAAATATTTGGAAAGAAACTAACATAGAAAATCTTGATCGTTTCTCACCTAAATAACTGTTGGAAGTTTGGTTTAATAAAGTTTGCTTCGATGTTTTGCCGTATGCATATTACATGGGTTATTCCATGTTTCTGAAGTATAGGTAGCTGTGGAAAAACAAAACCACACATTTATTTTTAAAATTAGGGAATCCATCTAGTGCAGAGCAATAGAAGAAAAACTATGCCTAAATACACAACAGGGTTCAAGGAAAGCCAGAGCTGGTTTTCTAATATTCAAAGCATAGTGTGAAAAATGTTGTATTTAAAAAAGACAAGACACGACTATTAGGAGCTGCAAGAAAAGGCACTTGTGACAACAATAAAAAGAACAGGCAGTAAAGAAGGCATTCAATGAACTTGTTTGTCTTGGCCCACCTTTCACTTTGCCTGAAATGGCAAGTCCCTACATGATGTGGAAATTTACATCCAACAGTGGATTCTTGCTGGAATCAGACCACTGAAAGTAAGATCATTTAAACTATGAGGTAAGCTTGCAGATACAAGCTTTGTCTTAGCAGTGCTTGACTTCATTGTAGATGCAATTCACCTTATTTTACTGTGTATGTGCAAGTTCCCACTCACACATACATGATTTATGTTGCAATGCTTTTGCAAAAGGTTGCCTGATTGGGAACATGCATGTCTCAAACTATTCATCTTTTCCTAAGAAAAGTTATATTCAAGCTTGACTGTAAGACTTAATTATAGCACAAAAAGGTCACTCCTGAACACTCACTGCAATTAGTGTGCAAGTCACTTCAAATTGGCACTTATGGTTTGTAAGGAGCAGGTAGAGCTGACTAGCTGAATTGAGAGAGCACACGTGTGTGAGTATGAACACATCCTGAGCTTCAGGCCACATGAAAAGAATTTCATCAGGGCTCTTTTCCAGGTTTTTTTCTTCCTGAAGTAACCCTTTAGCTCACAACACTGTGAAGGAAGAGTCTTCTAAGTGTCAACTGCCCAGCATGCGCCTGAGAAGGCATTTCAGATTCACCCTGGAAAGCGGAGGCATTGACACCAGCCCCAGTCAGATAATCCCACAGGCTAAAAGGACCATTCCATAAATGTACCATGTATTACTTCTACTCTGGCATCTTTCATGCTCCAGTTCAGGATTGCAGCCAAATTTACACCCATACAGACAAACACGCAAACATATTGCCACAGTAACAAATCAAATCACCACAGAAAAGTTTCCTTATGAGACACTATTCTGAAAACCATACCTTGCTTTTCATAGCTGAAGAATATGGGCCTAAAAATAACCCAGGTAAAATTTCCTAGGAGGCAGAAGAACACAGACATTTAATACCAAGTCAAAATTATTTGAAATAATACATCACACTCAATTCAAACTATGGCCATGAAAAAGAGATTTACATATTAGTGAGATGTGTTGTCAAGTGTCATTTATAACAGGATAAGGTGAAAAAAATCAGTTTGGCAAAATAAAAGAAACATGATCTTTCTACAGTAGATCTTGTTTTGGAACAGGAAGCAAGTCCTTTATTTGGACGAAGTTCCAGTTTGATTACTGCATCCTACCCAGCCCCAGATCAAATGAAAAATTAAGTTTGCATATAATTGTGTCTTGTAATTAATTTCAAATTGCTCTCATGGTAGAAGATACATACATGGTAAATCACACACACATGGCAAGTCTGCTAGATTTGTCCTAGTAGTAGGAAAACACACATTTTTAAACATTTATTGCCCCACCAATAAAGACATGTAGGTCTGTAGAACTTATTTGTGCAAAGATTTGGCTGACACCATGGTAGGAAAATTTTAATTGCTCATCCTACTTGAGAACACTTACTTCCAACCAAATTTAAGTTAAAAAGCAAAGCCAATATATTTTTAGCAGTCATCTCCTAAGAACATTCACAAAGTTAAAAATGTAGGATTTGGGGGATTCTGAAGGACAAAATTACTGCCTTTTTTTTTTTTTTTTTTTTTTTAAGTCTTTGTACAGCAGAGATCCAAGCCCAGCTGCACTGAGCTAGCAATCCTCATCTCTTGCATGGTGCTGCTTAACACTTTACCCCTCAAGACTAATTCTGGTACCTGCTCCCTTGTAGGGCACTTTCTTTTACTCACTGAACAGAACATGTTTTGTTACTTAAATCGTAAATGAAAGTGTGTCATACCTGCATCTCTCTCCTCATAGGATAGGTCCAATCCTTAAAAATAAAATAAAACATAACTACATATACACACAAAGGGAAAAACACATTCAGGCAGAAATCTGTACTGGCATGCTATAGAAATAACTTGGAATTTATTTTCTCAGTCTGTACAAGCTACCTGTTACGCACCAGGCACAGTGCTTACGTTCACTGCTAACTCTCCACACAGATACCAGGAACACTCATGTGCAAGGAACACTGTTTTTAAAGCTAATACGAAGAAGTCTCAAGCTCACTACATTATAAGTGAAGCAGTCAGTGCAGAACAGCCAGCGCTGTACATCCACACTCTCTGCTCAGAAGCTTTCCTCTGGAGTGGAGAGGTCAACAAAAAAAAGGAAGAAAGCTTTAGAACATTCTGTACCAGCTGCATTTTGCCTGGCACGTTCCTACCACCACTGACGAAACAGTTAGAAGATAACACGTACAGCAGGTAACTCCCTTAGAGCCTACACTGCCCCACCCAATACATTCAAACTAACTGCACTGTGAATATTCAGGATTAACAATTCTAGGAACTTACGCTCTCTATGAGTGAGCCATTAAAGTGAATCTCCACTTTTCTCCACCCTAGGCAGTTACACTGGGAAGGATCCTTCCACAGGAAATGCATACACTCATGTTCAGCCACAAGGACATGATGCTCCTTGTCAGTTAATTTATAGATAGCACATCACAGAACCTCAGACCCTCTCTCAGTCTGTAAGAGTTCACCACTCAAGAAACACCTCAACTATTTACTATCATCCAGCTCAATCTATCAGAACTGCCCAAAGCAAATGCCAGGATCAACATCTCTATACTTTGCTCCACTTTACAGAACTGCCAAAGATGAACATAAAAATGTTCAGGCAGGCTCTATTCCTGTCCTTCCTTCTTTACAACTCCCACCGTCCTCTATTAAGAGGCTCTTACTCATTCTCTGACCCTCACACACGAAGGAGCTGTATCTGAGATCACAGTTACCAGCTGGAGGGGGAAAAAAGATAAATAGTTAAAACATATCAAATGCATACATATATTTACATAACTCTGCTGTTCACACAACCAGCAGCTAAGAAAAAACATTGCCGTATGTCACTCTTGCTATCTTCTCCTCAAAACTAGGAGAAAGTTAAAACTGAATATTCCACCTCTGAAACAAGCTCAGGATTCCACTACCATAAACCTTAAACTACAACACTGTCCACCCCAGCACCTGCAGTTGTACTGGTACTTCGTGTTAACCCTCGTTTTACTAAAACACTTGAGAAAAATCCAGTGCTTCCCCCAAACACACAGTGTTACACAGGGAGGTTTTGCTAGCTCTTGAAGGTGGAATTAGAGAGGGGATTAGTATCAGTAAAGATATTCTAGAAACCACCTGAATTGCGTCTGGGCAAGTATTTCTGAGAAAGCAAACAAACATTAAGCAACTCAAAACAATTCTCTGAGTACAACCTGAAATGGTAGCACAAACAGAGAAATAAATTAAATGACAAGGTCCTTGCTAAAGATACAGAGATGCAGCTAAATTATTTCTGCATGTTCCAGCTGTAATAATAAAATTTCCTGATAGTAGAAAATAGAAAACCTGTAACAAAAGGATAACATTTACAGAACTGTATCCCTTGGGCACAGATACAGATATGTGGGTTGATCTAAGAGTGTTTAGTAGCATAACCCAGCTGTCTCATTGCATATACAAAAGCATCATTTGCTCGTCAAAAAGCAAGAAACCCCCAGTTTTGCTCAAGTATAAAAGCAATAGTAAGAGTAATAAACCCTGAAAAGCTTCAGCTATACTCCAGAAGTATTAAACACTTCAGTGGGTTTATTACGCTATTTGTAGAATTTAGAAGTCTTAATCTGAAGCATAATGACAACACAAATTCATCACCACTTTGGGGTAAGGAGACTTAACATTACAAATACTTCTTTCAAATGCATCAGAAGCAGGAAATTGTGCTAGTCCCAACAGCTGTAACATGTGCAAAGTAGGTAGGTGAGAACTTAGCAATATACAGTCCAAAGAAAAATCAACACCCAAAAGACAACAGATGCCACAGATGTTCTGAACAAGAAAAAAATGTTAGTATTGGCTCCAGACATTAGTCTTCAATGTTCTTCAAGAAGCATAAAAGATACAGTTTTCAGTGGGATTTAGTTTGCGAAACAGATATCTGAAAGGTGATGTAGGAAGAAAACATTTAATCTGAGCCAAGTACACAAATCACTGAGAGTGATTCTGGTGGTTTCCTGACAACCCTTCAAGGTGTCTAAAACCAACAATACAAGATTATTCCAATGCAAAATTATGTAAAAATAAATCTATGAATGTAAGCTGAGCCCAAGCATAGGTCTCATTTTAAGGAATTCATTCATCAGCCATGTTTTCCACACTGTCTGAACCATCCATCAGACAAATAACAACTGAAAGTTTGTTTTTAAGAGACCAAATACAAGATTTTTGCTAAGAAAACAACTGATGATGCCAGAGCTGGATAAAGTAACAGCAGACCTTGCTGCTAAGAACTTGGTAGGCTCTTCAGAACAAGCAACAACTTACTGGAAAACACCAAAACACCACCTTCAATTCTCACAAGACACAAAAGTAAAGAGAAAGAATGCAAAAATTAACCCCCACAACTCTAAAGTCTTTAAAACTCTGGAAAGAGGAGCCAGTCACCTCTGACAGACCTTCCCAAGCTGGACTGTGATTCATTAATGGACAAGTTTAACAGATAGCTCAGCTGTTTTGCTGAGGGTGTTCACAGCACATATCTGCTGTTTTGGATTCACACAAATAAAATGCCAGGAACTACATAAAGCACTTCAACTACTGCCCCAAAATGGAGTGACTGGCAAGAGAAAAGAGAGTGAAGCATGTTTCAAAACCTTCCCTGACCCATCTATAGCCAGCCTCCAGCTGAAATAAACTGAAGAATGAATAAGACTTGTATACATTACAAATTGCTTCTTGCTAACCAATACCTAAACTACAGAGAATTACTTTGCCAACAATTATGGTTATTTTGTTGGTATTTTGCCATAACTATACCTGTTCTTCTTTAAAAGAACAGTTTAATGGCAAAACACTCCTAATGTCTTACACTGACATATGCAAATGCCTGTACATGTGGATTCTCCTCGAGTGACCTTGGCTAGGACTCAAAAACTCATAAAATGAATCTTATATTAGTTTCACATCCCTGACATTGAGACTTGTCTATGCTCGAGATCTGCACAAAAGCAATGACTGCTTTTTAAACACAGTATCGCAATGTACCTTGTGTAATCTGCATATGCCTAACCAGAAGCAATGCAGTGAAATGGATGTATGTGAGTTTGCTTAACTGGTCCCTAACTGACAGTTGAAGTCTGAAGACTCATCTAATTCCCACATATAAAAGGTATATTCTAGTCAGTATATGCCAGCTGGTGTCTGATGAAGCTCAGCTTTAGTTGGAAGGCAACCCGCAGTACTGCACTTTCATCATTATGGTTAAACTCCTGCTGCCTTATAATTAGTAGCCTGAAAACCACAGACTGCCCTAGATGAAGGAAGATGCTTTCAAAGGTGAAGAAAACCCACCAGTAAAATAAATCAGACCAGTAGTTTAAAGAAGGAGAATCCACTAT
>JAVHNC010070860.1:614-28120 GCA_034782935.1 Micropsitta keiensis | reverse complement strand
AAACTATGTTGGTGAAAAGGACGTCTTTGTCTGGTGTGATTCCCGCTCCCCCAGTTTAAATTAATCAAGAATAATCTACTCCTGATTGAGGTCTTCCCTTACTAGTGCAGTGCTAGGACCTACCTGCTCAATGTGCTGAGGATTTGCAAGAGAAGAGTCTTAGAAAATAGTCAAGTTTGGTTCACGGTACTAGATTTAAAGGATGCCTTTTTGTGCCTGCCTGTGGCACCTGAAAGCCAGAAACTCTTTGCCTTTGGATGAGAAAATCCTCACAGAGAATGAAAAACTCAGCTCATCTGTCGTTTTTTAGTCACACACTCTTATTCATAAAGAGATTAATTTCTTAATGAATTCTATGTTCTTGAAATGCTTGAAATATGGAATTTCTGTCCAGTGAGACGTTTCAATTTTGCAGAAAATGTATCCCAGATAACAAGGAGAATAGGAATACTGTGTAGTTTATTGTCTGTGTTGTTATTGTTATTATCATTATCGCGATTATTTTAACAGGCTTCACTGGTTTTGTTCACTAAAATCAACCTTGAACTTATGCTTTTCAGGTATTCCCAGTCTCTCTCTTGTTTCAGAAATGTTAACTTGTCCTTCAGAGTTACAAGAGCTTTTGGCAAGTTAGAGTCTAATATTTCAGAGTCAGGGAACACTCCAGCTACAGGAAATCCACACTTCAAATACAGAACCCGGTGCAGCCAGCACACACGTCGCCCAGGACCGGAGCCCAGGGTCCACATCCGGACGCCTGCCGCTCTGGACTGTCTGAATCCCCGGTCCCCGGGACTGCGTAACTTCGAGCCGGTGAACGACAGCCTCCACTTCACGACACGGCTAGCAGCCACAACGCTTATGGCCGGACAACCGTGTCGTAGAATCTCCTTCCCCGAGGCGCCCGAAATGGGATCCGGACCGCGGTGCGGCTAGCACACACGTCTCCCAGGACCGGAGCCTAGGGGTTCGGGAAGGACGGCCGCCGCTCCGGACAGGACAGTACCGTGGTTTCGGGGACGGACAGTTCCAGGGTGTCGATACGGACGGCTGCCGCTCTGGACAGAAAAGAACCCCGGGCTCCGATCCTGGGCGACGTGTGTGCTAGCCGCACTGGGGTCTGGGTCGGACCTCTGTCGGCTCCGCTATGGCGATCGCAGGACACGAGTGTCCCTCCACCGGCAGCGTGGGTCCGGCTTTCCGAAGCCCTAGGCTCCATCCTGGGGGACTTGTGTGCTAGCCGCACCGGGGTCCGGGTCCCGCCCTCGGCGGCTCGAGGAAAGTGATCCCACGACACGGGTGACCCGCCACAAGTCGAGTGGGTGCCAGCCTTGCCGCGAAGCAGGAGGCTGTGGTCCGCTCGCTCGGGAACTATCCGTCCCCGAGACAGGGGTTCTGTCCAGTCCGGAGCGGCGGCCGTCCTTCCCGAACGCCTAGATTCCGGTCCTGGGAGACGTGTATGCGAGCCGCGCATGGGTAAGAATCCCTTCTCGGGCGAACTGGGAACAACGATCCCATGACACGGTAGTCCGGCCACGAGCTGCATGCGTAGCAGCCGTGTCGTGAAACAGGAGGCTGTGATCCGCTGGCTCAGGGAGTGGCTGTCCCCGAGACCAGGGGTCTGACAGACAGCCACCTGCAGTAATCAAGGCAAAGGAAAAAAGTGAATTACCTATAGATTTCTTTTAGCAGTGTAGTGAACATACTCAGTCTCTCAACCTGCTTTGGAGAACAGGTAAGTACCACCATTCCCATTTTACAGATGGACTGGGAAGGGAATATGATGTCTACATTGAGTAACACAGCTAAGAAAAGATGCAGTCTCTCCACTAATGGCTAGTGTTCTCTTCACTACTCACATGACTTTCCTACTCTTCTTATCTGGAATAGATTCAGGTATATGAGTGAAAACTAGAAAAGTGAATCTCCTTGCTGATCTCTACCTGGAACTGAATCACAAAAGAGGGAGGTGAACTGCACTTATTTCCTTAAAAACAAGGATTCTACTCTCAGAATCAACTTGCGCTCTAGGTATAGACCAGCTTTCTACCACGTGAACTACTGAAATATAAATTAGATTTGTTCATATTCTTGTAAGAAGCTTGTAGGCTTGTTGTACATAGCAACTGTTACAGTTGCAATGTAGTTAGTACACAGTCCATGCCCATGACCTATCAGTAAACTTTTTGTTGTGGTGGTGGTGGTTTTGGAAACATTCTCATCCTAGACAAAACATACATTTTTTTTTTTTTTAATAAACCTGCTAGTTTCTGGGACATAAAGAAGAAATCATCCTAGCGCTTGAACAAAATCTCTGCATTCGTTATAAAGAGTGCTGGATAAATTGCTCTTATCCCACAGGGTATCTTTTGTTATTTTTTCAAGTGAGTTTACTCTGACTAAAGGTACCACATAGCTGTGGAATTCTGCATGCAAAGGTCTCAGTCAGAGATGCATAACTGCTGTAAAGTACCTGTTTGAGATGACATTGTTGTAGAAGTAAACTAAATTCTCATACACAACATCATAGTTTTTTCTAATGAATCTCTCCTGGTGGCCAAATGTTCTAATTGTTGATCTTCCTAGGACAGTCTCACTGAAGTGGGAGATGACTGGAGAATGTGACGCTCCTGCTAGACGTCGAATTTGTCGTGAACTTGCTATGTAATATCGCTAACAAAATAGTACAGAGAAAAAAAAGATCTTAAGTTGCTACCGTTTCTTTTACATAATTTTGCATTATCTTACAGTATTTGAATTATTTGCCATATTTAGTTCCAGTTCTTTTAAATCTGTTAAATGGTTCCTGTAAATTTTGAATATGAAGAAGTTGAAAATCTCTACATAGGGAAAGAATCTGTGTCTTCAGACACACCAACATTGTAATGCCAACATAACTGCAATCTGTATTACTGGGCAGACAGATGTAAAAGAACATTATTTCCAAATTCTATAGAAAATGTGCTATACTACAAGAGGTATGTAGCAACTAACTAAAATTTCTATTTTATATTATTTCTTTAATGTAATAATGTCTGTATGTAAATTTCATAGCAGAGACTGAATCCAGGCACTCTTTTCATTCATCTATATTGTTATTTTAAAAATCTTTAAGGTCTTAATTACATACTGTACTTTAAACATCAAGAAGCAGGAATATAAACATTAGTCTTTCTGAAGCTTTATCTTTTTGCTTCTTAGTAGCATAAGTGAAACTTCTGACAAAAAAATATCACATGTAGTTTAGGCATCATTCTATTTTTACGTATACTGTCCAGGGTTATTCTTCAGCTTTCAGCTTTCTCTTTAACATATGCTCATTTTTTCAGGTAATTTCATCAATTTCTTACTGGGAGCTACATCAATACTGTATCTTGCTAAGAAAGGCAAAACATAAGAAAAATATAAATTGTTAAAAGTTCACAAGTATTACAGGATATATTCAAGAAGTGTACTCATTTCCTTCTAAGAAGCACGAAGATTTTTTTTTCTGAAAGCAAGTTCAGATTTATTCTATAGATGTTTTTTTCCACTTAAAGTAATAATCTAAGTCAGTATCCTTGATTGCTTTTAACATTTTATGCACGTACATTTAGAAATCCTTATGAAACTTAATGAACTTACTTGGATAGCAAAATACAAGTATCCCAGGGGAATAACTGCCACTATGAATAGTGGTGAGGCAAATGTGATAACTAGAATGGTTCCAATAACATCCAGTGTACAGTTCAGCCAAGTTCGTAAGTAGTAATGGAAACGTACGTCTACTATAAATAAGTCCTGGAACAATGCATAGAAGAATCAAGATTTTCTGAGTACACAGCAGACTTCAAGAAACCATCCTTTAAAACCAGAATCAAACTAAAATATCCTCAATAAAAGTTGGTAGGATTGCCCCCCACCCAATTACATCCTAATGAAATTTATTCATATATCATTATTTTTTGCCTAAAAGTGAAGTAGATAGAGTACTCGTGTCAGAGAACAGACACAGGGTGCATGAAGTCAAGAAGTGACCGCTTTTGCTATTTTGCTACTTGCTACTATTTAGCTTATGTAAAGCATTTCAGACTGGAAATCAGGCCATGAGTTCAAATTCTAACTCTTCTATGTACTCCTGTTAATAATTCTGATGTGTACTGAAATATCATTAATCTCTTACTGTGTACATTAAAGCTTTTTCAAATCCAGTTTATAACAAAATGCTACAAAAGACTAGGGGCTTGACTGAAATCTACATCAGTTGATATTTTAGTGTATTACACAACCAGCCTTAGTCTTGTCTAAAAAATACAGCCTTTGACAGCTACTGCACTTGAAGTAATCTGCAATGTGTTGCAACAATCTAGTTATGACAAGACTCGGAAGTATTAAAGTCATAGTAAATAACATCTGTTTGTGTATTAGAGGTTTCAACTCAAGTCAAAGCTCTACAAAAATGGAAAACACATTTACTGTAAGTCTATATACCCCAGAGAATGTGAATTTGATTTATTAATTGTTTTTGGCAATATCATTTGATTCTGATTTGCAATAAAATATCAAACAGCTTATATTATAAATAATAATAAGTAAAAAAAAACAAAAAACAACAACAGATCATGTTTAGGTCTGAAAAACTTGTTACTCTGCAAGAATAGTGTTTGATGAATGGCCTCCTAATGATTGTGGATAAGGTCCATGCAACTTTTGATAATAATAAGTTTTGATAATTTTTTTAAGAATATAGCCAGAGACAGTTCCACCATTCTTATGCACTGAAGCAGCTTTCAACTGCTAGGCAATGTATTCATTTATTTTGATATCTTTCATTTTTCAACAACACTAACTGGGATTAAATGTGTAGTCACTCAAGCTTCATTTTCTTAAAACAGAAAATACATCAGTTTTCCCTTTACCTTTGTGAATCTATTGATGATCTGACCTACAGGATTAGTTTCAAAATGCTGAAGAGGAAGGTGCAATACGCTGTCTAACAGCTGGTGATGTAACTCCTGAGAAGCACAAAGGGAGCCCCTGGTGAGCACATAAGTACCACAGCAAACAAGAAGACCTTGGGAACGGATAAATTAAAAGAAAGTATGAATGGTATGCGAGGGAGAGGAAATGGAGATTATTTCCATCCCTGTTTTCTACCATGGTGACCAATCCACACTTCATATCTTAATTTTTACAATTTGATGTATTTGCATTTCGTTGATACTTCTTACAAAGTGGTAAAATATATGTCCTTCCTGCAATTAAGTCTCAAACAAGCATGCCTCTCTCACTGAGATGCTAGCATAACTTCATTAGGTTACACCTGGATGCTACTGAGCTCACACAAGTATCATAAAATTAAATAGCATTTTCTTCTACATTGCTGTATCTCTCTTCTACTATTACTCTCCCAGGTTAAACAATTAGACTGTTGCACATAATTCTGTTTATGAAACAGCCAGCATTATTTCTTTAGTAATAAACACGTAGGTAGATCATTGTTAGGAAATGGTGGGAAAACAGTCATAAATGTTCGTGCTTACCTTGTAAGAATCCCAGAAGCCCATAAATACCGAGTTTGTAGTTTTGTGACTGTTTCCATTCTGTGAAATCACTAGTTTTTGCTGTCTCTGCAGTCCAGGTGCTAAGCCACAGATTTTGTCCAATGGCTAGTGCATTTTGTCCTACATAAGCAGCTATGGTCAGCCACATCCATCGCCAGCTGAAGGCTTGGAGATATTTTAAAACAACTGACAGCTTCATCTAAATAATAATAATAATAAAAAAAGGAATTAATGGTAGGAAGAATACAAGGAGTTACTCTTAAAATCAAAACCATTGTTGAAGTCAAATACACATTATACAATGGGAACTGAATACATTAAATTCAGATTAAGTCTACAGAAGTTCTTAATTAAATATGATAACTAAGGTATATAAAAGCATACTGTAAAAAGGTTTTGTCTGATTTTGCATTCTGATTTTTAATCATACATATCCTAGGCAACCTTGTTGTGACACTTACCAGTGTCACAAGAAAATCTTTGATATGCAGATACTATCAAACAAATAAACAAATTAAAAATCACAACCACCACTAACAACAATGAAAACAGGAAATAAACAAACAAAAAACTGAGTATGCAATGCCCTGTGCAGCTTGTTTAAAGCAAATATTACTCCATTGTTGGAGCTAGAAACTTTAGAATCGACACCATGGGCTATTGTAGCCAAAGGAATTACTCTTAAATTACTCTGTGAATTAGTGACAGCAGGATAAAGTTCCCATCCTTAGTATAGATGAGGATTAATGGGGAGAAAATCAGTTAGGCCACTTGAAAGGTTGAACTGATAACAGCAGAAAAATAGTAAATTCTTTGATTTTCTTACAAGATCCAGAGGGAAATGAGCTCTGTTTAGCACAAACTCTGTCTTCCTTCTGCAAACTCCTTTTTGTTCTTGTTCTGTTTGTTTGTTTCCCCAGGTGCTTATCTCTAACTCTTCCTGTAAACTCAGTTTTCCTCCACATTCTCATTCTTATTTTAATTTACCTCTTGGTTCCCTGGAACTTTTGATCTTCCCCACATTCTATTTCACTTGTTCTTTTGCCTCTCCCTAGCAACTGGAATTTTTTTTTTTATGGGGAATGCAGAAAGTGCAGTTCTAAAATAAAACAATACTGCAGCAGTATTACCATGTAAAATTTCTAGATTCTGCTCCAGCACACAGATATTTAAACTTCCTAAAGTTGAGACAGATTATTTTCCTAATGGGGATATAAGCTTTTTTAAATATTCTTCTTTCTGAAATACATAAATCAGACTGAACCAAGATGTAAAATGAAAATGCAGCCTATAGCAGATAATAAAAATAGGAAATATCAAGCTAAACACTTAAAATCTGGTAAAAAATGTAAGATACATTTTAAAATTAGCAATTAGAGGTCAGGCAAGCTTAACAAGAAACAGAAAAGTGGAACTGAAAAACAATACGTATTTTTATGCATAAAAAAACCCTCTCAAACAAACAAAAAATACTAAAGTTTTTTCTATTATTGATACTTACACCACCAGTAGCAACTTTTTCTTTATTGTTTGTGAGAATTTTCCACTGATCAAAAGAAGAACTGCAAACAAGAAGAACAATGTCAAGTCTTGTGAATCATACAAAGAGTACATCCATTTATGTCTAAGCAGAAATATATACTATGAAATCTTGTATTTTTTTTTCTTATGGAGATATGGAACTGCCCACTGATGTTCTATTTTTCTGTTAGAATAACTTTATGGTCAGAAGACAGTACCAGGTATGGCCTTTTCATTTCCTGTATCGTTACATGTAGGTAAAACTCAGCTTGCCCTGACTGACTCTGCAGCTAGAAATTTAAGATTGTCCTTTTCTGAAGCATGCAACTTGGGTCTCAGTCCTTGTCTAGGCAAAGGAAAAGGTCTTGCTATTTGCCTTATCCATTTCTACTACTTCTGGACCAAGGTGGTTAGGCTTAGGTGACCCGCATTGTCTGAATTTTTCAGTGGAGATGTACCACTATAGTGCATTACAGATTAATCAAGGAGTTCATCCCCTTACTTGCGGGATCAGAAGTTTTCTTAAAGGTGGAAAAAGAAAAATTAATGCTACAGGGGAAAAACAAAGAACATAAGCAGCTTGTTAATACATCAGGAAGTCAAGCTGCTGTGAGGGAATTGTGGGTGCAACCACAACAGAAACTTCTGAAACTCCCCTTCGCTCCCAATTAATACGCTTTGATTTACAGAGAGAAGCAGCCCACGAACCAGATCCCTTGAACTCATGTACATCAGTACGTGTAATAATAAAATAATCTAGTACATTAACTATACTTCTTTTGCATACAACTAAACCAGAAGATGAGCTCCAGATACATACTATGTAGTCAACTGCTAAGGGCATTCAGTCTTAACCCATGTGGAATATCACCACAGCCTTCAGCATAAGCACTTAGGGTTGCTCTGGCATTGCATCAAATAGGCAATGGCTACTGCTTTTTTATACTTACTGTTTGAGTTTCCTCAATTCTCTTTGTTTCAGACTTCTCTCTAGTTGGCACTCTTCTTCTGAAGAAATCACTATAACAGCAAAAAATATTTTCAGTCATTATACCATGAGTGGATGGGTACAGTGAAAGAACTTAGAAATAAAAAGTAGACAAAGTGATGAAGAGGCGTATTTTAAATTATGAATTGTGTAAGTCACTTTAATCTTGATACAGCTACTACACTAGACAGAGACATTTATGACCAAATACTAGAACAGCAACATAAAATAAATCTTCTTCCCAATGTGGAAGAAGTTGGAAAGCATATTTAATATATATATATATATATATTTTGTAATATTATGCATTGAGTGTACATGGCAAGGTTTCGGTAACAGTGGAGCTGAAGAGGTGGCCTCTGTGAGCAGAGCCCAGCAGCTGCCCCATGTCAGACCAGGGCCAGTTCCAGCCAGCTCCTACAGGGACCCATCAGTGGCGAGAGCTGAGCTGGGGAGTAATGCTGGGTAGGCCTCTGGGACAGCAGATTTAAGGAAGGGGAAAATAAACTGCTGCCCAACAGCAGCTGGGTGAGAGAGGAGAACCAGCCCTGTAGTCCCCAGGTCAGTGCAGCAGGAGGGCAGGAGGTGCTCCAGGCAGGCAGCAGCAGTTCCCCTGCGGCCTGTGGAGAGGCCCCTGGTGGAGCAGGCTGTCCCCCTGCAGCCCATGGGTCCCACATGGAGCAGATCTCCACGCTGCAGCCCCTCCATGGGTGGAGGAGCCCCCAGTGGAGCAGGTGGATGTGGCCTGCAGGAGGTTGCGGCCTCCTGCTCTTTTCATTTGAGAAGGCGAAGTGAGAGAGCAGTTGTGGTGGAGTTCAGCTGCGTAGCAGGGTAAAACCACCACACACTATAGTTTGCTTGACTGTATGAAAGGAGGAACTCAGAAATAACAGTACTTAAGAAATACCATCTAAACCTTCATAAAGGAAGCACTATTCTGTATTTTCTGCTGTGGTATCTTCACTGAAGCAGAAGTAACTATACTAGCAGACAAACTTTGCAGAGTCCCTTTGGAATTCTGTTCTTACTGAAAATACAATTTTATAACTCCCTACAATATTAATACTAGTGTTTATCTCAAAATAGTCTGGCATCTTAGCTGGAAAACTGAACTCTCTGTTCTTTGTGTGTTAATTACATGAAACAACACTTTTTCAGAAATGGATTTTTTTTTTCTTCTTTTTCATACTTAATGTAATTTGAGTCAACAGACCTTTTAAGGCAGTTATGATTTCTACATCCATCTATCCTGCTGCATGTACCTCTGTTGTATAATTTTGTATCACAACACACTGTATATTGTTTCTCCTCCTTGTGACCTCGGCTCCCCTTCCCTTGAGTCATTACTTAGCCTTTATGAATAATGCATGTTCCCTCACACCATCAGCCCTGCAGCTAACCCAAGACTGTGCTTTTGCAAATTTGTGGTTCTGTTTTTCCCCTCCTCCACATCAACCCCCAGCAAATATTTGAGAGTGCTTGCTTCAGTGTAGGGCCTGAATTGGTAAGCTCACCTAACTGTGCTGTGTGCTACAAACTCAAATTAGAGTCACTACGTTAAATGGAAAGCAGCACTACAACCATCTGCAGGCACTTATCTGTTAAGAGTCTTCTTCTGTGTTATGTGGAGATGCATTCTCTCAAAATTAAATATTCACAATTCATCTCCTTCTAAAGTACATGACGAAATCAAGTCAAACAGTCTGCATTGAAGATGTACTTATTTCTTTTTCATAGCTCAATGAAGAGCACACATGAAACAGCTCAGGTAAAGAAGTGAGTCCCAATCCAAGCAGATAGTTTGTAGGTATGCTTTTTCAAGGTACTATGCCATTTTTGTTTAGTTTGCTGGAAGTATCTTTTAAGAGTACAAACAGCTTCGTTTATTTTTTATCCTGCAAATGGACAGTATTCTCCTGTGCCTTCTGCCATGATTACAGCAGTCTAAGGTGAAGGAAATGTGAAGCATCCAATATAAAGGAGGAATTTGAAATGTCCATTCATTATTTATTGAATAATAAAACCTTAACAGAATCAAGTAACTTTCTAAGTTACTTGTCCATGACTATGTAGATTAGAAAACAGCTGCATAAGGCAGCTTGATCGTACATACTTTAGCTCAAAGAGTAAAACATTTGATGTCAGTGCACTACAGCCTGAATTTTATTTTAGTTTATAATCAAAATGTAGATGAGAATGCTCTACATTTTCCAGAAATTGTAAGGAAGGAGAGGAGGAATATTTTGGGAAGCTTGAATGAAAAGGAAAAATACTAAATAAACACAGTACACAAGTTTTCTCACCTTCCTTTGGGGTTGTCGCTTCACTTCTATTCTCTGCACCAAAGACTTGAATAAGCTCAACAAAATTAGCCTTCTTTGATATGAGTTCCCAGTAGGTCCCCATTTCGCTTATTTTGCCCTCTTCCATCACTATTATAAGATCAGCATGAGGGAGGAGCCTTAGGTTGTGTGTCACCAATACACGAGTCTGAAACACAGGATTTTCTATTTCAGCATATAAAAACAAAGCATGTATTAAAACTAGGCATTTTATGTTGGAATGATCAGTTGGAAATTTTCTGGGATTTTGCTTATTTGTCTACTTTATTACTATTACGGTTATTGCCTGCTTTCCTACATTTCTCCTTAAATTGCCAACTGCAATGTCAAACTATTTATGCTTACAGCTATTTGATATTACTTGTACTTAACTGTTTCTTCTGTTCAGGGGTGGTTTAGATTAGATCATAAAGAGAAGAGGTAGTTGTATATTACAGTACAAGAGTTTAACAGTCTTACCATTAAATCTGCCTAGAAGTCTACCATTACTAGAGTTCTTTCTTCTGCCAGATACCTATCACCTACAGAGCACGTAAATTTGGAAAAGGAAGAAGGGAGAGATAGAAGTGAAAGACATTTACTTCATAGTAAATAAACTATTAATAAGTAAGTTCATAACAATACATGTGTTTTGCAGGCATCAGCAGGATTGATCTGCACTAACTCATAGCACTGAAGAGAGAATATTTTACTGTCCATCTTACCTTCCCACATTAACAGATCTTACATGGGAGGACTTATTCCCTTTGATTCCGCTTTCCCTTTGGGAATTTCCTCAGTCAACAAGAAGCCCTTCTTTCTACAACTTACACTGGCTATAACTTATTTATGGCAGTGAAGCATCAAGAGTGACCACAAAGGGCTCTACCCTGCCTTGTATATGCACATCACAGCACTCCTCAATAGCTGCCAGCAAAGGAGAAATGACCAAGTATTATACGACTTTTTCAGACTTCGAGGTCAGGCCAGCTCTCAGTCTTGTTTTCTGCCTGCACCATGGCCATCTGATAGGCTTTAAACTGGTAGATTCAGCTGTGCTTTTTAGCCTCTTTATTCAGAATATTTTTCAACACCACATTAGGAAAAAGATGAACTTTTGCAGAATGACTGAGACATTGTGTCTGTTGCACTGTACAAAGCAGTTCACCCCCAAATTGAAAAGCGGCCTCCCTACTTTACCTTGTTTTTTAAGAGGCCTGAAGGCCCAATTAGCTTCTCAAAAAGATGTTTCCCAACATGTACATCTACAGCAGATAGGGGGTCATCCAGAAGATACAAGTCAGCATTGCTGTACACAGCTCTAGCAAGACTCACTCTCTGTTTCTGCCCTCCACTTATATTGACGCCCTAAGGAAAACAAAACAAAACAAAACACATTTTAATACAAAATACTGCACAAGACCAGCATATCATAGTCAATTTCATCATTGTATTTTTCAGGTAACCAAAGTAAATTTTCTAATACTTATAAAAATAGAAAAGTTACAAGTTGGATTTTTAAGTAATTAGAGCAAAGTTTGCCCCTTGTTGATTAACTTCGCATTTCAAAATGGGCAATTACAATGCACTGTGGAAAATTAACTATTACTTACAGGCATACGGGCAATACTAATATTAATATTAATTATACTTCAAATTCTCACCCTTTCTCCAATCTCTGTTTGATCTCCCTTCGGTAACTGTTCCAAATCTGGCAGTAAAGCACAAGACTCTAAAACAAGCTCGTAGTATGACCTATTTAGGTTTGCGCCGAAGAGGATATTTTCCTGTAAACTGTCATTTTGAATCCAAGCTTGCTGAGCAACGTATGCCACTGAACCCTAAATTAAAAGAATTGGAAACATTTTTTACTTGGTCTTTCTGAGCACCAAAAATTGCATATTAATATAATCTTGCTATTCTAGTTTTATCTCAAAATAACAGGACATTACTTCCGTAATTTGAGCATTATTAAAGTGGTAAAATTTTGACTAATAAAAAACAATTGGTTTAATATTCCTGTGCAACAGCTTGCTGATAATTACTATAACAGCACATACTTCAAATAAAACTGACAGAGCTGGGACATACATTGAGTGAAGTCATTCAGTGAAAGATCTCAGTGACAAACAGTGACATCTTTTAAAGGTAATATTTACATACCTAATGTAGAGCCATTTTGCTGCATGTATCGACATACGGTTTGACTGTATTTTTACCTAACTTTCTGTGGAATATATAAACCCCTAAAAATTAAGATTACAGGATAGCAATGATCACCAGAAATGCTCCTACATCTTTTCTTACCTAAGCTGTATGTCCTGTAAAAATGGATGAAAAGATAAAATGGCACTTCCAAAAGCAGCTTTCCTTAACTTATTTTCTGGTGAGTAGGTCGGGGTGGAGTATGGAGGGACAGACAGACAATCTTACTCTTCTCTGAACTGTTCCTTCAAGTTTCTCCATTTCTCCAAGAATAGCAGAAAGAAAAGATGATTTTCCAGATCCAACCTGTCCCACAACAGCAAGTAAAGAGCCTTCAGGAATGCTGACACTCAAGCTGGAAATATTGAGGAAGAAATTAGTTATCCTCTTTGTAAAAACTGCATCATATATGGCTTGTAGTCATTGTAAGAAAGAAATACTCTATTTTGCCCTCAGGACAATGAGAAATCAGTATTTCAGTTTGCATACCTTTTAAATATATACCCTTCAGCAACATGCAATAATGACTTTAAGAATAAATTTGCTGATCTGCAGATTGAGAGGTTGTGTTTTCATCTGGTCACGATATAATCAAATGGGAGAATGTCTAACCAGTACACACATTTACTTGTCTCAGGCCTGTAGTTTGCTTTTTACCTTGTTCTGACAACCAACAGCTAGACTTCTCATGTAGAACCTACTGTACGTAACGTGTGAAAAATATCTGAGTAAAAAAGGCTGCTCTTCATCCTCCACAAATTTTGCTGTCAAAACATGTACAACCTGATCTCATAAACTTTTGCATACATAGAGAGCCACTTCCTCTACCTGTACTCCAGCTATCTGGATCTAAGCATGTTCTAAACCAAAGGCCCTATGGTAAAATAAGCATAGCCCCTTCAGATTAAAGTTTGAAGCATAGATAAGGTTGAGAAAGACTGTACACAGAGACTATACCAGGCTTTAATGACGTCTGCTGAAACCAGCTTATGCCTGGAAATTATACTGCAGGCTATGGCAAGTGATCCCCTCTATCCCTGAGATGAACAGAGTAGACAGCGTGGTGAGAGGGTTAGATTGGGTGGGTGGTAACCACTTCAGCTGCCCTAGTAAAATTGAACAGAGCTTATCAAGTAGGTTCTTCATTCTACTCCAGGGCATGATTATGCCGTTTTCTTACTAACACTGCAATGAATTCATTGTGTAGCAGCTTAAAAATATCTGAATTTATACCTAAAAAATACCTCATTAAGAAATGACAAACAAAAAAGGAGTGTTTTCAGGCAAGAGAGACCACTGTAAGAAAAGCAAACTTTGTTCTTTCCAAAGAAACTTAAACCTTCCTTGTGCAAACTGAAGTGTGAAACAATAGGAGTGCTATGTTGCAGAACCATATGCTATGTGGTTCCTCTTAGAGCATGAGGGAGTCCAGGTCAGATTTGACTTTCCAGAGCACACTGATCACATGGGATACTCTGCAAATAACAGTGTATGTTCTTTCTGGTGTCTTCATCATGAACTAGTCCTAACCCTGAAAATCTTTATAAATGTCACACTCTACTGAAAGAGCTCATAAAAAGTAATGAATAAATATCTTACTTTTTTAAGATTGGCAGGCCATTTTTCTCCCAGCGGAAAGAAGCACCAATAAACCCAACAGCATGATCTGTTGTAGTAAAGGAAAAAGAACACAGTTGCTAATCCATCCCCTCAGTTGAGGTTCTTAATGATCACCCATTTAAACTAATGAGCAATTAAAAATGAGTAACTGCGGCTTACTTCCACTGTAGCTTGTATTAACATCCTCAGGGTTAAGATCCTCAGCACACAGAAAATCCTCTAAACGTCTCAGAGAAACCTTGGTCTGCAAGATGAACATACAGCACAACCTGTGCTACCTAAATTCTTAAATAATACTTAAAAACAAAAACAAAAAATAATCAAACAAAAAATAAACCAACAACAACAAAAAAAAAACCTCTGGACAGTATGAAAAGACATATTCCTTGTCCTAATTAAAGGTAGACAAAAATTGGTATTCAGGGTAAATGAAGCCATAAGCAAGTGTTCACCTCCCTCTCCCCCAGGATCTACACTGCCAGGTAACTATAAAATAACAGAGCATGCTTGACCTATCCAATGTTAAAATACACAGTTAATCCTTGAATGGCTAGTTCTTCTGATTAGATTGTTTTCAAACACAGTATTTTACTGTGAGTGCAAATGTACTGTGACATAAAATGAGCTGAATTTACACTTTTGCTAATTTTTTAAGCTAATAGAACTCAACCTTAGGAAAAGACAAGTTTTTGATTTTACAGTACGCTGACCATAAATGAAGTCACATCAGGATGAGTATCTGTTCACAGTGCTACCCATCCTTACAAAAAGCTGGGTTGTAAAAAAGCTGTGACAGAGTACATTCATGGGCAGCTCATATAATATACCCCTAATAAAGCCTTAAAAGCTAACAGTTCCCAATCCATATAATATCCCTACCAGTACACCATTAGGGCTGAAGGTTGCTGATGGAATGCCCTCAGCAGCTCTATTTCTTTTTTCTCTAATTCTTTCAGCAGTGACTAGTGAAAAACAGTAATGCAGAGGCCACGTTGGGCCTCCCCTACTTGGTACCAAGGGCTCCAACATACAACAATGTTTGAGTTATTTAAAAAGATGTGGCCCAAACTGGTCCCACTTTTCACTGGAACTGCGAAGAGAAGCTGAGTAAAAGCAGAGGATGATTTTAATGCAATCAAGGAAGAAAAGCCAGAAGTTGAAAGCTCAGTCACAATCAACTGTTCCACCCCATTATCATTCCAGTTAAAAAACTGTGAGCCATCCTTTAAACAGCCTTCATGCTTCCCCTTCTGTAAAAATACTGTGCAGTTTCATCCTAGTAAAGTGTAACTTAAAATAACTGAATGACTTAATCATTCCTAGATATAGATGAAACACCAGAGAAGAACAAGAAGACAGAATAAACATCAGCCTTTTACTGCCCTTAGTCATAATACGCTTACCTGGGCCACAGCAGAGATCACAGATGGCAAATCAAACAAAGGCAGTCGCAATATGTTAAATAAAGTAATAGATGTAAAAACTTTCGTTGCTGTTAAAACATTCTCTTCGTCCAGATAAAAGAAGACTCCAAATGTAGCCAATGAGACCTTTTAAAATCAAAAAATGAAAAGAAGAAAAATCACATTATAAATAAAATCTATTTTGTTTGCATTTGAAAGATGTGGAATTCTATTTCTACTTCACATACGAACAGGGACTTCTCTGCATTTGCTGCACTTGGAAATTATTTCATGGCTGCAATGTTGAGTGCTGAAATACTTGGCTACTGGGGTTGACCCAACTGGACGTGCATGAAACTATGAAATAGTTTTCCTATCTCAGGAACTGATTTCTTCATTTCGAAAACACTTAGACATGACGTTTCATGCTGACATTCCAGCAAATTCACATTTTTTTCTTTTTGCTGTCTCTATGATATTGGTCATAAAGTAAAATTATTTACTTCAAACATCTGTATTTTTACCACCTGGATTTTTTTTTTTTTTTTCAAAAAAATGTGTAGTCATCAGAGAGTAAGATGGGCTACTACACAGCAGATACTCGAGCCTTCAGAACTACCCAGGAACGCTTAAAGTTAAGAACCTGTCCTATGGGGTCTCATGTGCCATTTCTTGAGTTTAGGAGGAGTTTTGAACTAAAACAGGAGTCCTAAACTAGGAATCATAAGAAAGTCCTAAATAATAATTTGATTATTTCACTGCACTTAATTTTGTGATTTTTTCTTACTCACTGCTTCAAGTATTTCAGTTATAAAGGTTACAAACCAGATGGCCTTAATGCCTAATGCCATCTCACCATACCTAAGGAATATTCATCCTCACTTAACTCACATATTGAGTTGAGCATGAGAATATTCCAGTCTGTGTAACTAAAGTTAAGCGTGGTCATTTATCCCTAATGAAAATTCTAGTTTGATCCATTTACTTTCCAATGAAGTTTAACAGAGATATTTAAAGATCCAAAGACATGAATGGCTTCCTGATACAATTCCACTGAAACAAAGCTAGGATGAATTCAGCTCATGGTTGTCTTTTTGTTGTTGTTGTTGTGTGTTTTGTTTTTGTTTTTCTTTTCCATTTATTTAGAGGTTTAGTGTTTGAGAAGGGTTTGCTAAAAATTTCAGATTGAAAATACACTCCCTTAAATCAGAAGTATAAAGAAAATAGTTATTTCTACGCAACAGATAAAGTGCAATTAAAACAGTGAAATGAGATTCAGAAGACATAAATTTGATTTCTCACTTTCTAGCAGAAGTCTTTAAAAGGTTACTCAATCCATAATCTCTTTGTCTTGTTGCTCTCCAGTCGTATAATTAATATTAGAACCTGTGACTTCAGATATATTGTGTTAATAATCTTTTTAAGATACTGTGAGGCAATGTTTGTGAGCAAACATTGTGAGCTACTAAAGCAACTGGAAATACAACAGACAGTCTTGCATGAATGAATATTTTAATGAAACGAACCATGAAAGGAATACATGTCAATGTTAGCATGGAGTAAGTCGCCAGATAGCCAGATGACTTCAAAACATCCACTTCACGTTCTCTAATGTTCATGACCTTCCTTTGATAGGAAGGTTCCCATGCATAAAGTTTGAGGATCTAGACAAATCAAACAAAAAGAAGTATTTGAATAAAATAGTGATCGTGCTTCACAAAATAAGCTTAAGCTCCAAATGTCATTTTGAAATATACAGCAACACCAAACTATAAAAACTTTAATGTTTTACAAATAGAAGTATGAACTCAGGTATCTGAAACTTCGGTTATTCTTATGGAAAGAATGCTCTAGTTCCCCTTAATTCTACACATTTCAACATGTTCCTATGCATCATAAATGATGAGTTGTTTTATTTCAGAATTGTATAAATAACGATTAAAACTAGGCAACTTTTAAAAGTGTTTTCTTTACATACCAAAATTTTAGTCTGCTAAAGGTTTTCAGACATCTACTAACACATTTTACACTCTAATAAAAATGTACTAAAATTAAGGCATCACAGATAAATTTTTTCAAATAATATTAAACCATTAAATATCTTTCAAAAAAACTTTAAGCACATTATGTTAAAATGTCCTCTTTATAAGCTTCTATCAATATTGGCTGAAAGATTATTCACAGAACCCTATTTTTTTTAAATAACTTGTTTTCAGTCTTCACAAGTTAACAAAATCAAACCAAACCAAAAACCACACCTCATTAGTTGTGGCATTACCTTTATTCCATGTAACATTTCACTTAGTAGCTTGACTCATTGATCTGAGTATCTCATTTGATTTTTCTGGTTAAAAGACAGCAATATTTTCATTTTTCAGTGACAAAAAAAGGAAAGAAAATATGCAGAATGTTTAGGCAATAATTATCTTTTACACTACTTTTGCCTTGCTGAAAAACACACTAGCACTGCAATTATATCATTTTCAGATATATATGTAAGTCATATTATCCATTACATAAAATAAAGGATTATTTAATACATTACAACAACATTTTCCCCCTAAAATATATATTAAGGAGTGCAATTCTTTTTTTTTTAATTTTTAATCTCTTTTCTGCTATCATTATTTCCTTCATATTAAATAAAAATTATAGAGCCATGGTTTGGGTTGGAAGAGACCTTAAAGATCACCTAGTTCTATGCCACCCCTTTCTATCAGCAGGGTCACCTCCCACCAGACCAGGTTGCCCAAAGCCCCAACCAGCCTGGCCTTGAACACTTCCAGGGATGGGGCATCCACAGCTTCTCTGGGCAGCCTGTTCCAGTACCTCACCACCTTGATTATAAATAATTTTTTCCTAATATCTAATCTAAATTTACCCTCTTTTTGTTTAAAGCCATTACTCCTTGTCCTATCAGTATACTCCCTTATAAAGACACTCCCCATCTTTCCTGTAGGCCCCCTTTAGGTACTGGAAGGACCTATCAGGCTTCCAGTTCCCAGAGTGTTCAGGAAAACACTTCAGTACTTCTGTTCTCTCTCACATCTTAGTAGGAATCTAAGTATATGTGTACCAGCTGCATCTTCAAAAGAGGCGAGGGCTTTTCTTACTGTGATGTCTCTATACTATCACAGCCTTACAAAAAAATCTATGGATCTGTAGAAGAGTCTTCACTGCATGCTGCAGTATCAAAGGCAGAATAAGTCAGACAGGTATTTGCCTTGATAGTAAAGCAAAGCTTAGGGCTGTAGCGTTTGTTCCAGTAGACCTTGTGAAATTGTCAGTTAAAATAATATGCAATGCATGCAAGAGAACTGTAGCATAAGAGAAGCAGGAAAGAAGCAGGAACACATATAGTCCCTCTGTGGGAATTCTCATAAACATAACATATTCTCCTGAGGTTGAGAGAGCTGCTTAGCCTAAATAATAGAAGTGAAAGCGGGCCATAATCCTACAAAATCCCTTATTTAATAGAATTAACTCATGTAATATGCAAAAACGTAACTGCTTCTAAACTGAGTCACATAGCAATTTTTACTAATGCAAATGTACTGTTTCAGTATAATGAAAATTTAGGTATGCAATCTAACTAGTAGTTTAGCTATGAAACATATTGCTTTCTTACTGAAGTTATGCTCCCCCACTTTCCCCTCTAGTGGAAAACAGCTACAATGTTGGGTTGTGTTTATTGTTTTGGTTTTAATTTTGATGTGCCAATATAATTCCCATGCCTGCATAATTTTAACTCCTCCCTTCATTTCTGCATTACGACAATTAAACCTCTCCTTACCATGCCTATTTAAATGTCTCACCTTCAGACTTTTTACTTTGGCTGCAATAAGTGCATTTATAGGTATAACCAAAAGAAGCACTGCTACACGTGCTAGAGCAGAGGAGCCAAGTTCTTTCCAGAGAAAGACAACAGCCACGATGATCTGAAAAGGTGCTGACCATAACAGGTTGATGTTTACAGTTAGCTCCATGAGTTGCTGAGCATCTGCCGACATCAGGTTCACAATTTCCCCAGTTGTATAGTTTCGTCGTGAAGAATTTGCTAAAGTTAAGGCCTGCAACCAGAAAATAGAGAGGGTTAAAGTTGCAAAAATCAACAATTTTGATGGGTTTAACTTCCCAGGAAAAGCTAAAAAAGGGATGATAAATAGTAAAGCAAAGCTGAACGTGAAACAAACTTGCAACTCCTCATGGTAAATAAAGAGGACACCATAGCACAAAGAGAGCTCAGAAAGGCTCAGCTTTGGGCTAGCTTGGAACTTCCAAGTGCAGGAAACAACAGGCTTCACAGCAAGCACAAGTGCAGCAGGCTGACACCACATGTCCAGGTGTCTGAGGACTGATACCCAGACAGATCACACACACACTCTCTTGCTGTGACTCACATTCTTCCACTGTATCACCTGGAATTCTTGCACAAAACTAGACAGTGCTGCAGCAACTCACTCCACCATCCATTCCACATGCAAAGCTCAACCTGATCTGATATTCACTGACTCTATTCAGAGAGAGGACCAAGCTATCTCTCTGACCTGTAGCTGTGGAAACTTGCCAGATGACATGCCCACTCTAGTTGCAGCCTCATACTATATTCCCCTGTTCATGACTTGATGTACTGACACATCCTCATAGATGACATGAGAAAAAGAACTCCTCCATTTTCCTCAGTTGCAGCTGACAAGTGAAATGCTGTGTAGTGGTTCAGAAAATACCTGAAAAGGCTATGCCAAAAGGTTTATTTGAATATGTTGAGGAAAAAACGATTGCATTTTAAATTGGCTAATTTACTTCAGATTGGGATTACGTCTTGTCTTCCTTAACATTTGCTTCGTTGTCAAATACTGCAGTAAAAATACCAACGTGTTATGTTTGTAACAGAGTGAATTAAAGGTGCAGCACTGAGAAACCAGCTTCATCTCATGCTATACAGTAACAGTATTCTAAACATTTTAATATTTTGTAGGTCACACACAGATACTTTCAATATTACCTTATGAGCACCTTCCTCTCTCACAGTTAGTAATAATCTCAACTTTAATAAGAAATACTGCAGGTAAATTAAGTTATACATAGATTTACACAGCAGTTAACCTACTGCACATTCAAATCAACTGAAAATCAGTTTCACTTAAATCAAGGAGAAAAAATTCAAACTCCAGAGGAGACAAAGTGGCAAACTTCAGTTTGTTATATTCACTTCGACTGTACAGCAAAAGCTGTGATCACATACATCCTTGTTTTTTCTCTGTAATTCTAGCCTGAAATATTTTCCTATGTCATTCAGTAAATTTGGGGAAATTATCCCATAATCATAGAACCATTTGGGTTGAAAAGGACCCATAAGAATTATCAAGTTCAACCTGCCCATGGCAGGGACATCTTTCTCTAGATCCAGCTGCTCAAAGCCCATACAACCCAATGCTGAATACTTTCAGTGATGGGTCACACAACTTCCCTGGACAACCTATTCCAGTGTCACACCACCCTCTTTGTGAAAGGTTTCTTCCTTATATCCAAACTAAATCTAATAAAAATAGGAAGAGCTCAGCTTGTAACAGGTTGCTGAAGAAAGAATTTAACTGCAAGATTGGAGCATCTGAAGAGAAATGCTGTTGAAATTACAAATTCTTATGCATAAAAATCATCACAATATAAAGTCAATCTGTAAGCCTGTCACCAGTTTATAGTATCTTTGGTTTTGATCATGCTGAGAAGCTTATTTTAATTTATTTTTTTGTTTGTTTTGAAATAAAACAGAATGCATGATTACCTTTTTCTATAGCAGGCCAACAACGGCAGTCTTGATTTTGACTGCAGTAAGCATATTGTTACGCTGGTATAGCTGATGTAGGAGAGTTTGTGAGAAAGCTACAAAAAAAAGGGCAATAGCGTAGCCATATCCACTTCCATATGAACTAGGGTGATTTTCACCTAAAGTTATCATTGATCTGTAAATGAAGCAAAATAAAATTTTAGACTCTGTGCACATAGTCAACAACTGACAATAGAAAGTTCACTAAACTGACATACTGGCAACTTGTTTAATTAAATCCATTTTGCATCCAGGCATGTCATGAAGACAAACCACATTAAAAATAGTGTTTTACTATTTGTTAGCCTAGAAAAAATTATCAAACACTATTCTAAAAATTAATTGGCTAGTGCTGACTTCGCTGGCAATGCAGTACAAATAAAGAACAGCACAAAAGAAAAAAACAGAGCATTTTAATTGTGAAGTCACAAAGGCTGCAACTACCAACTACAAAAGTGAGAAAATAAATCTGAAGCAAAATTAATTCTTATGTTGGTGTTAGCAAAAGTTTATCTTAAATAACCAGCAAGTGTGATATCTTCAAACAGATCTTGAAACAGGTCAACAGGTTTGTTCAGCATCCCAGGATACAACACAATTTCCCTGACACAGGGTATGGAAGTTAACAATAATTTTGTTCATTATTACTTTTCTTTATAAAAGTACATGATAAATTCTTTATACTTTTCTGTTAAGCACAATATGCATCCACCTTATGATATTAGTAACATTAGAAGAGAGTTACCACAGTTTTCCCAGAAACGATGGAACTATAGACATTGTTGTATGTTTAATTTTTTTTTTTTGTAAAAGTAGAGACACAAAAATATTAACAAAAAGCAGGAAATTTAAACATCTCAGCACGTCACTTTTTTTTTTTCTTTTTTTTTTTTTAACATTTGATTTTGTATTTAACTATATTTAACACTTAAATATTGTGGAAATGAGTTTATATTACTTTTATCTCAGTCTGTCAGTCAAGAAACGCCTGATCACTTTGAGCTTTCCCTCATTAGATCATTTACAGATAATCACTGAAGGAAAAAAAATAAAAACACACACAAAAAAAACCCACCCCATCTTTAAACATCTAAGCTGTTGCTTAGTTTGGTTTTAATACTGGTAACCCTATATTATTACTAATCATCTTTAAACATAAGGTAAAACACATTAACAACTTACTTCATTATTTGTGAACTCATGAAAGGCAGAATGTCAGCTGCAACTTTTAGAAAAGCAACTTTAATCAATAAAAATTTAAATGTTTGCCATAGTGGCAAAATCAAAGATTGTTTATGGAAACTCGTTGTCTTGCTTTTGCATAGCATTCTTTTGATGTAAGAAGCCTGCAAGATTACAAAAATATGTAGATAATTAACAAATGAAATGATTTTGTCCCTCTACCCCACCTACAAATATAACGTATGTAACATAAAGTGTCCATTTCAAGTCATGTTTGTACTTATGTTCTGAAGAAGCACATTTCCTATAGTCAGGACTGAAGAAAAACTTTGCAGTAAGAAATGAACTGTGGTTTTATGTAGTCTGGCTAGAAATCTTTTAGGAAAGGATAAATATTGTTTCTAGGGTTGTCTAGAAGCCCTACAAAATCAGAAAATAATTTAATCTTCAAATGATTGTCACAGGTCAAAAAACTTGGAAGACTTTTAAGAACTTTATGTCTAAGGTTGAAAAAAAATGTTAGCTGTTCTTATCACCACCTTCAATCCTGCAGCAGACTTTTGGATTTCTTTCCTCCATTGCTTTTCAAAGTTAGGACACACGCTGTATGGTGAATCACTTTCATTCAGCTCAAACAGGTCATCCCTCTCCAATGTTTTTTTATAGCCAATAGATATTAGTCTGAAACAAACAAACAAACAAAAAAGCAAACAATGAATTTAGACAGCATGAAATACAGCAAAAAACAAAACAAAACACACAAACAGAAATACAAACTGAAAAAGTTAAGGATATCATTTTGGGTATATAAATAAACTCCATATTCAAAATAGTATATGTAATCTTATAAAGGCTACAGCCTAACACTGGAACATACTTACAGTCACCTTAAATATACTGAAATTTACCTGAAGTAAGAAGGTCACAAACAGACTGAGTAAACTTTTTAAGTCAAAGTCTGTCTACATTTCTGATCCCACATTTCTCTACAGGAAAATACAGTATTTCACAAACAAACCTGTGTAGCACCATTACACAGTTACTACTATAATTGGGAATTAAATCTAATTTATTTTTTAATTCTCAGATTGCATTATGTTGTGACTCACTTCTAACCAAGGTAACAACCTTAAACTACTGGGGTTCAGCACAAGTATGATGGAAGTTTCCTTACTGCAGATCTTCATGTATTAAAATTTTGTTTCAGCAAAGTGCTGTTACTCACTTTATTGTTAAAAAGATGTGAAATCAGTCAATTTTGCCACTTTTAAGTGGCAAAATAGGGCTGATGAACAAGCTACAAGAATTCAATTTCAAAGAATAACTGCTGACCTGTATTTTTTGACAGGCAGGACAGATTTCAGAGAACTTGCCATCCCATTCCTGAGATGGAAAAAATGCAGCAGGACTAATGTGGACAATCTTATGCACCTTAAAGCAAGCCCCAAACATCTGGGAAGCAGCAAGAGACACATACACGGACACAGGAGCGTTTCCTGTCAGTGGCAGCTGTAATGCTTTTAGGCTGGTGGTTATTTTCCTCCCTGAGGGCTGAAATGCAGATGCAGCGTCCTTCTTCTCTAGAGCGTGCTTCCAATGCAGACTTCTGTGCCAGTCAGTGCCAGCGCTGGGCTTCGTGTTAACGTGTGTGCCATTGTGCTTAGCACAGTGTGCAGAGTAAGATTCAGAAACTTTTTGTTGGAAGTAACAAAATTCTAGTGGGGGTGGACCTCACTATCCATATGGGCCTCCTTTCTACTGAAACTGTAACATCAAAGACAAAGCGTATTTGTCCTACACTTGATAAATTAAGGCAAAAACAACACAGCCCTGTACTATGAGCACCAGCTTTTGAGAAGATGAGGAAAGTAGACCAATTAATACTTAAGTTATGCAGAATGACATTGCCTATTCATCTCAGTGCTAAAAACCACTGCTGCCTCCAGCTATTTGGTAAACTGATTTACCAAATGCCCTTCACAGGGCAATCTCTGCATTGCATGAATGCTAAGGAAACATATTATGGCATTATGTGTTTATTATATAACAATTAATTTGAGACTTCTTCATTTAGATTGCAAGCACTGAACGTAAGTTTAACAATTTATTACTGTTGTTTACTTCTGCTTGGGAAGAGGGACCATATATAATATTTACAGTATTAATTTAATTGCATCCAGTAACCTATTTCATTGTAAACCAAGCTCTAACTGAGCAGAACTGAAATCTCAACATCCCAGCCCACTCCGTTCTTTTTTTTGAACATTGTGGAACTGGTTAAAAAAACACAATGCTTTGTTAAAAAACAAAACCAAAAACCACAAACGTCCCATGTTGGACATTGTGGTTATTATTATAACCATGTTGGGTTAACATTATGGCATAACGAACAAATAAATATTATATGAATGTACTGTACTCAGTAGAATGCATACTTCGGTATGGTATAGAAAGACTGGTAACAACCACAGCTACTCTAAAAATGATGGTGTACTCTTGAACTCCAGCCCTGTTGAAAGTAACGAAATACTCCCAGTGCTTTAAACAATCTGATTGTTTTGTCTCAGCTTATTAAGTACAGATACCATTTTCAGTTTTTGCTTAAAAATAATAATGTTGAATAAAGCAAGCCATAGTTATCATACTCCTAAAATACTTTTTCTCACTTAAAATGTTCATATAGGTCTGGCTTAAATGATTTGGAAAAAAAAAAAAGAGAACTGTTACATCTTCTGACTATTACTCATTCATAACACGAGATTGTTTGAAATACCGTCCAAAATAATAAGTGACTGGAAGACGCATGACTTCATACAGCTGAACTTTTAGTTCCTATTTTTGAGTGGAAAAATTCTTAAGAAGCAGAGGGACTCTCCTGGTCTTCTTAAACAGGTGATCTACTGTAATGAAGTACGGCCTGACGTAAACAAGGGAGGAAGACAAATATGAAGTCAGCTATTTTAAAAACACCTTAAATGTACCACTGAGTATTTGTTCCTGGAGATCTAGCAAATCGTTATGTCACTATCACAAGCACAAAGAAAACCTTACTTTATTTTTTGTCTATTGCCAAACTTTACAAAGGAGAAATAATAAATAAAAAATAGCCTATTTGGGGCACTTAAATCCTGCGGCTAAAAGTAGTTTCTATCACAAAAAGAATGCTGTGCTTCATTGAAGCTATCAAAAAATAGTATGATCTCTAGAAATGGTAAACTTTGTTTTTTGTATAAAAATTTAACAGCAATCTCAGTCTCAAGCTATGGATAAAACCTGAATGACAGCGTGGAATGTGCAAGCTCTGTAATTCAGAATTTATCAATGAACTTTAACAAGCTACTTGTTAAATTCTTACCTGCTAAACCAGGCATATGTTAATTTACTGAGGCAAAAAACATTTTCTTCAGGGCTGCATTTCTGTTTAAAAAAAAAAAAGGGGAAAAAGAAAAAGGCATGTTACTTGAAAGACTAAAGAACTTTTTCCCTCTTAGTATTCCTTTATAGTTCTTAGGACCTATTTAATTCTGATCTACAACACTGCCTATACTTAAGGTTGTTTTTTTTTGTTGTTTGTTTGTTTTGGTTCCTGCTCCCACTAATAAATTCTAACACAAGGTATGGAGAATGAGAGATCTTCAGTTTCATGACGTAATAAATTTCACAACTCAACTTCTAGTGAGAGAATAATTAACCATCCCTTAAGCTTGATATTGCACTGTTTATACACACTCTAGGGTATTACACTAACAGTAAACCATGCCCAATATAAGCAAGCGTTCCTTAAATTTTGAGGGTTAAAATCTTGTTTTACTCCTCCCCTATTTGAAAACCTGGCTACTGGAAGTGATCAACTGCTAATATCTAAAGAAAAGCAACCTCCTTTCAGACGTTAAGAGATGAAGTACTTCTAACGTGTGCTGTACAGGTGAAGGAAGAGAGAAGAGTATTAGGATTATGTACTGCTGCCTGTTCGTATCCTACTGGAGATAAAGGCAATACAGGAAAACAAGCATGCACTGCCCCGCAGTGCCCAAGGAATTTGTATCCACGCCCAAGAAGCCTGTAGCACCCCTAGGGCGTAACTTCTGTCCCTCAGTAATTCAGCAACACCTTGAACTGATCTCTAACAGCAGATGCAGTTACGGTTCTTTTCAGTAGGTGGTGTGAAGAAACCACCTGTGAACAACGCTGCCGGTGCTCTGAGATCCTATAGTGAAAAAATGTGGAAAATACAATTGTTCTCGCACTTTCAGTGAAAAAGGTCTGAATAATAACCCAGGAAACAAGCACGTAAGGAAAATGTACATGCTCCCTCTGTAACAAGCATGTCTCCTTGTGCGCCTACTTGCCCTTCACTATCAGATGTAAATATTTGTCACAGATCATGGCAACTTCGGGGTTTTATATTCATGCAGCACTGCTTGCCTGAAATGCCGTCTTTTACTATTAAAGAAGCCTTGGGCACGAACATTTTCTGGTCAAATCCTGCTCCTATGTCTATCCAAGGCAAAGCTCCTACTTCCTTAAGAAAGACTAAAAAAAAAATAAAATAATAGTGAGCAAATCCCCGGCCTAGAGACCTCGCATGAATTCACAGGATACGTCCCAGGACGCCTGCGGTGCAACGCAGTCCTTGTTAGCTGCGTGTCAGCACGGCTCTGCGGGGAAACCTGCACCAAACCCCGTCACGACTACGCCCCTCCGCCGCCCTCCTCACGACTCCCTCCCGCTGCCTCCCCCTTGCCCCACGGCGGCAGCTCCCCCGCGGCCGGGCTGGGCTGAACCGGCCCGGCCCGGCCCCGCCTTGCCTCCCCAGCCCTGCCGGCCGCCCCCCACCTTGTCGCCGCTCGGGCTCAGGCGCTCGTAACCGCCGCCCCTGCTCGGGGCTTCAGCGCT
>JAVHNC010070750.1:83827-94242 GCA_034782935.1 Micropsitta keiensis | reverse complement strand
GGCCCGCGCCGCGGCTCCTACCTGTCCTTGTACTTGATGACGGCGTCCACGATCTTCTTCATCTTCTTGGTGAGGTTGGGGGGGTTCGGCGAGAGCTTCTCCGCCGGCGGCCGCCCGCGCTTCTTCTGCTTCTTGCTCTCCTTGTCCTTGTCGCGGCTGCGGGTGCTGGTGTGCTATCATTTGGTTTTACCTGTGACTGGTTCCAGCCTGGCGCTGCATCCTGAAGAGTCGCAGGTTGGAGCAACTCAGGTGCACACCTACATCTCCTCTCCCATGCCCCAGCCCTCTTCCATGGTGTGGAAACTGCAATTATCTGGCACGACCAGGAGATCTATTTCTTTAATCCAAACTAAAATGCCAGTGAGAGGCACCTTATGTGTCCAGATCCTGCCTCCCCAGCCCCAGCTCCACTTCTTTCCTTGCTAAAGCCAGGTTCCTACATGGACCATCCTACTCTGGCTGCAAGCTTTAAGTCTTCATGGGCAACAAGGGAAAAGAGCAGCAGTTTCTACAGTCTGCAGAGGAGAGCAAACACCCCAAGCCAGATTCACTGTGGCAAAGTGAAGCAAGTGAAGCAAAGCCTGTCTCAGCCATGCACTTCTGTGGATGTGGACTTTGGTTCTGGACCAGTGTGAACTCCTACAGCACACACAGCATCAAGAGCTGTGTCTTGTGACAGCAGAGCTTTCCTCTAGCATTTGTCCTTAAATCCCTGTAAGCATCAATACAAACAGGAGCTATACTTTGGGTTTAAACCAGTCAAGCTGCATTGAAAACAAAAAAACCTTTGCTGCAAGATTCAAGAGATTACCAGTCTGCAGGCTGAACAATAGCTCTTGTTTTGCCACACGCTGTTGTTCTCTTCTGGAAGTGGTTAACTTCAAGATGATGCAAATACTATTGTAAGCCCTTTGACTTTCCTTGCTGACAATCTTAGCATTCAGCTAGTGTCCCTCTTCCACAATTCCACACTGCCTCTCAAAGAGCCAAGAGTGCTTGTTGTCCCCTGCCCAGCTGCCAAAACCCTCCAGCTGCCTCCTAATTACCCCTATAATGTGCTTCTGCATATGCAATACACAGTTCTGCAGCACTCTGAAAATTTAAGGACAGCTAAAATAAAGACATATCAAATTAAGTAGCACAAGGGGTACTGGAGCAACCACATCGTTAATTTTCCTGTTTAATTCACTGATAACAGCTATTTTTGATCCCAAACTGCTGTACAATGAAGTGCCACACTTGAGCACAGCTGAATGTCAGGGATTCATTGTTTTAGGTCAGAAGAGACCATTATGATCATCAAGTGTAACCTATTGCATAAGCGACCCAAGGTACCTCCCCCAGTAATTTCTGATGCTGGCCCATAACTTCTTTTTGAGCTGCCATACATCTGTTAGAAAGTCACCTAGTCTCAGCTTAAAGATTGCAAGGTCTGGAGAGTCTACCAGGATGTTAGAAAAGCCTTTCCTTTGGTTAGTTACCCTCATATAACAAGTGCACCCTTTTTTCTCTTGTGCATTTGGATTGCCTCTGCTTCTAGTCACTGGATTGCACAATGGTGGGGTTTTTTTTGTAAATGGAAGTCCCCAGTCAGAAATCTCTTTCCTACTGCAGCACTTCTATGCTGTTATCAAGCTGCTTTATGATTTCTAAATTACGCAAAATAGATCAGTCCCCTGTAGCATCCCATCACAGGGAATGCTTTGTGGCTCTTGTACATTCTCGCAGCTCCCCTCTGAATGCTTTCATTTAGCCAAGCTTACCTTGGAGCATGGAGGTCTTTGCATAAAGCAAAAGCTCTTCATCAGAAGTCCTCAGACAATCAGAGTGGATGACACAGTGTCCTCAGTACTTGACTGCCCTCTGCAATGGGGTGCTCTTGTATGTAAACAGGGAAGAAATGTCCACGCCACTCAAAGGTCTGGCCATCCTCTAATTTTTTTGCCCCAGCTTTTCTGAAGGGTGGGCAGAGCGGTTGGATGAATGGGGACAGCCACCTCATGGGTGGGAAGTGGAAGAAAGTAGTTTGACTGTATGGGTCACAGCTCCTGCTTGCCTCCAGCTATTACTTACAGGCACAGTGTGGGCCTTGTGCTCCTTCCTGCTCTCCCCCCTGACAGCACAGGGGTCCACCTGCCTGCCTGAAAGGTAATGGCTCTTACCAGTTGCTCAAAATACTTTCCTCTTCCACTTTATTGCACAAAAGCAGGCCACCTGCATGCAGCTCCCAATATATCCAGCAACACTTCAGGAGCAGGCTTTTTCACATGTTTATTTGGTTTGGGCACATCTGACCCTAGAGCCATGCACAGTGTGGAGTAGGTGAAGAAACATGCAAAGATGATGATTAACTGCAGAACAAAAAGCCAAAGCAATGGCTGCAGGAATGGTTCTAGGGGCTGGGCATCAGGTTGGTCAGGCATCTGAGAGAAAGGTTTCCATTTGCCAGACCTGTTCACCCACCCCTATTTGTAATGCTCTCTGGTTTCTATGGGTCTTTTATCAAACCTGAAAATGCAGGATAACACCCATGGATAAAGTGGGAAACTTGAGTTTCCATCCTTAGAGACCCATGGATAAACACCAAGTGGCAGGTACGGTATTGCTAACTCAGCAACACTTGCCCGTTTGTGCTCATTCTGCTACAGGACATCATTAGAAGAAGCCAAGATATTTTGTTTTCATAGCTTTTTAACCTCTTCCTTCCCAAAACAGCGTTTGTATTTATTTTGGCACCTTGAATGTTTTGAAGAGAGGGTTGATTTAGATTCACTAAAGCATTTTTTCCTCTTAATCCCATTAAGTCAGTCTCTAATTCTTTCCAGGGCTCCCTTCTGTGGAGCTATTTCCTCTTGGAATCATTTACTTTCTGTGGACTGGGGGAATTAATGAGGCAGATGCCTCTCTCATTCTCATCACTGTAAGCCCAAAACAACTTCAGCAGTTTCCTGGCAGCAATCTAGATTTTACTGGTGTAAATGAGGTCAGAATTTGGCTCAGTGTGCTTACTTTAACTAAGAGACAAAGAGATTGCCGAAACCAAGAAGTCTTGTGCAGGATGGGAAAGTCCAGTTGGAAGCGGGTGAAGTCCACAGTTTCATTGAAAGTCTGAGTTTCTGCATTTCCCCAGAGAGGCTTTTCTGAGCCCCACAGCTATTCACAGAGAACCCAGAGGGCTAGCACGCAAACACTCAGGGACACGAGTCCAAGGACAAAGACATTCAGGGGTGTCGGTGTTGTCTACAGGAACAATTGCAACAGCACAAACATAAGTCATGCCAATGCAAAAATGAAGGTTAAGAAACACAAGGAAAGATCAGCTGGCTCAGTCAGTCTCCAAGGGCCTCAGGGAAGGAGAAAACAAACAGAAAATTGAGATACATGCAAATGGCTAAGGGTTGGCATCAAAGGTCAGCATGTATTATGACGGGTGCAATCAAGAAATAGCACATAAAGGAAACACAACTAGCACAGGGGAGGAAGGGAATCAGGGAGGGATTCTGGCTACAGACTGGTGGCAGAGGAAGGCTGAGGAAAGCATCAGCACCACAGTGGTGCCCCAGGCAGGGGCTGACCCAGGCTGGGGCCCTCTGGGAAATCTCAGGAGCAGCATGGGGGAACATGGTTCCTGGCAGAGTGACACCTTGCCTGGCTGTGTAGAGGGGAAACAAGAGGAGGGAGGCAGCTATGGCCACTCAGCTCAATTTCAGTTCCTGGAAATGCACTGGAACAAATAATTAAACAAACTAATCATCGGCACCTAGGAAACAACCAAGAGAAAAGGAACAGCCAGCACTGATTTGCTGGGGGCAAATCATGTCAAATTGACCTAATTTCATCCTGCGACGGTGCTTGTGGATAGAAACAAAGAAGGAAACGTCTTGTGTCTTGACTTTGGAAAGGTCTTTGGTACTGTCTCACTTCATGTTACAAACTGAGGACCCGAGCCCTAGAAAAATTACCTTAAAAAAGGGATGCAAAGCCAGCTGAAAGACTGTACTCAGAAAGAGGGTGTCTTTGTCAAAATACAAGGAAGGGTTGGGTAGGGTTCAACAGAGATCCAGCACGGGATGATCAAATAGTGAGCATCGTTATCAGAGATGCAGATGACACCAAGCTGAGATGAGCTGTAAGGACATGAGAAAAGAGGATTAGAATCAAAAATCACCCTGACATGTTAGAGGAAAGATCTGAAATCCATGATGTAATTCAGTAAGGAGAGAAGCAAAGTTGTGCACAGAGGTGGGTATAATCAGCTGCACAGGGACAAAATGAGAGACAGATGATTAGGCAGATGTGGAACAGTGCAGCAACTCAGGAACCTGACATGAATAAAAAGTGCCATTCTGTCACACACAGCGCTGTCACCATACCCTGTAAAATACATGGCTGATCCTTCTGCATTACCCAGTGCTGCTATGATCTTTATTCAGCTCAGGAGAGTCTAGAAGGAAGTGGGATGAAAGGTCTGGAAAAGAGGACTTGCAAAGAAATGCTTATTCAATGGGGGTTGCTTACTCCAGCAAGGAAAGTAGGGGAGACACCATGATTTTAAAGTACATGAAAAATGTTTCCAGAGAAGGAAGAATTAAGCTGTTTTCCAGATAGTTCTTTATATCCAAGTGTGTCAAGAAACAATGGGCCTGAACTGCAGGAGGAGACGTTAAAGATAGATGCTTGGCAAAGGGGAAGTCTAACAAGCACTGATCCCATCTGCCTGGCAAGGATGTGAAACCTCTATCCCGTTAAAGAGTGGGCTGGAAACTTCAGGAATATTTCTGAAATCAGCGTCTTGAGGTCCTTTCTAGCTGTGGTTTTCTCTGATTCTGTGATGAATGGTTTTAAATGAATATAAATTACCTCACCCAGGGACACAGACACTCAGGCTCGGTGATGAATAGTGATCAACGACAAAACTGTCAGCTTGCAGGGAGGCATCCAGTAGGGTTATTACTAGAAACTGGTGTTAGCTCCAGTTTTATTTACCATCTTCATTAATGATCTAGAAAAAGCATTAGACAGCATGTTTATTAAAGCTGCAATTGATACTACATTGGGGAGGAGATGCAATCACCAGCCAGGAGTAGAATATAGCACAAAAGGACAAGAAAAGATATGGGACATGGGGAGAAAATGACCTAGCTCAAAGGACGGACAGACTAATATGTCTAGGGAGGAAATAGTACAAAATTAAGACACCCTATGGGACGAGGAGACCCAAATGCAGTGACAGACTTTGCAGCGTTAGCATACAGGAAATTGGAGAGAGGTTTACAATGTGTCACGTCAACAGAAAAGGTCTCAGGATGGTATCTCAGGGCAGAGAGGTAAGCAACTGTCTGATTGCTGTTGGGCAATCTTTCCTTTTGGATGCCTCCTGAGCAGTCACCAGGCTGGAGGAGGAGCAGGGAGAACCAGCAAAAACAATTGCAAGCTGAGAAGACTGGTTTATAGGGAAAGAATTATATAGGTACTCTGTGGCAGTAACAGCAGGCGCACACTTTTGAAGTGAAGATAAGCACATCAGAAAAGATGCTTTTTTTTCCAGGCATAACTACAACAGAAAAATCAGGCACTGTATTAGCATAAGATATTTTAAACTAGCACTGATGTTTCAGATGGCTGCAAAGCAGTTTCAGACAGATATGCCAGCCTCCTGGGCCTCCTCCATCACTGGATGCCAGGGTCCACGCTAGGGCAGAGCTGTTTGAGAGCTGAGGCATCATCCCAGCACCTGCCTAGAGGGGTTCACCCTGCAGAGGGGACTCCTGGGGAGTGCTGTTGCTGTCACACAGTTGCAAAGACATGGGTAGGAACTGTGTGACCAGAGCCATGATGTCATTCATTGATAATGGAATTGCATAAGCAAACTGACACAATGAGCCATGTCGACCAGAGGGGGAGAAATCAGTGCTTCTCAGGGGGACAAATCAATAGAGAAAGAGATGCTATTTTCAGGTTTCTGAAGAGGTATTACTGACAGAAAGAAAGCATGGATATAAAACTGTACTTGACAGAGCCCGTTAGAGACAAGATAAAGGTAAAGGCTATTTCTAACTTGTAATTTTGAGCCTTTTCACTCTTTGTCCAGCTGGCTTTTGAGATTGAGGTCTAGAAGTGAAATAGTGTGTTTGTCCCAGCTGATGCTGAAGCTCTCAGGCTTTGAACAATAAGGCTTTGTTCTTTTGCCAAATGCAGCAATGCCTGTGCTGTTGCTTGGGAAATTAGAAAAAAAGGAACAAACACATTAGGAAGTCACTGAAAATGAAATGATGGCTCACTTCAAGGAGTGCAGCAGCACACTGCAGAGATGAATGAGCTCTGCATTGCATGTGAGACCATGAGGAGGAGAGATCTTCAGAAAGACACCCCTCTGTTCCCTCCACACTTGCAGTGTGACAGAGATGACCTTCAGATAATATCCTGGGGATCAGCAGATTATAGTACATATACTAAAAGTAACAAGACTAATCAGATGGGACAAAGTACTCTGCACAAGTGTTTACCCGTGATACTCAATCTTGGACTCAGTACATATTACAACTTCTAACCTGTCATGTCAGATTTCTTAAACTGATAATATAGATACCTCAAGCACCTCACAAATGCAAGCTCCCTACTTATAAATGGAATAATTTATTTGTATATTCTGAATGACCTGTATTTTGTTATTAAAAAATAGTTAGAGGTGATTTTTAAAAAATAAGTTTCTGAATAAAGCTGATGTTCATGAATGGTGCCAGACTGAAAATCCTGTTTGACTGATTCACTGAGCAAATACAGCATTAAGTAAATGGATATCTGAAGCTTCCCATACTATTCCTCTAATGTTAAAGAACAGGTTATCCCAGTATAAGACCATTCAACTTTTGTTTAATTTCAAACCATCACCTCTTTACTAAAGTTGTCAGTCAAGATGAGTTACTGCAGCTGTGTTTCATTTTCAGAATATGAACACAGAAGAATGATCTACAAGCACCTCAAGCACAGCACCGAACATTCCCCAGTGAGTGACTTCTGAAAAATAGTAACCTAAACTCAATTAGAACCTTTGACCACAAGCTAAATTGTTCTGGAGCCTGCTTCTAGTACTCCTAATACTTGAAATTCCATAAAGGCTAACACAGGTATTTATGCATGTGTGCAATTTCTTTAGCTCTTATTAGAGCTAAAACCTGTCCTTAAAACCTTCACCATTTTTAGGTGAAACAAGAAAGGAATCAAGTAAAATAACTAATCTTGCAAGTGTGTAATCTTCAAGTAAAAATACAAAAGTCCACTGCAAGATATTCAAGAATAGTGTGAGGTTCCCCACATTGAATTCTGGTAACTTTGCCTGCCTATGGAGTAAAATAAGCAATAATATATATTCACTGTTAGAATATAATTGAAAATTCTGAAAATTCCTGTTTGGCTGATTCACTGAGCAAATGGAGTGAATACACAGACTATGACTGAAAACCATACTCTATGCTCTTACAATTTCCTTGCATGTTTGTTTTTCCTGTAAGTGAGACAGGTCTCTTCCAAGATACATTCTCTTCCAAGATATAGGTTACTGGGTAGAGAAAATTTCTTTTGCTTAGGGGTAACTGCAGAGAACTGTCAACTACCATTTTAAGTGGGATATTTTACCTTGAAGGTTCTTCCTTAGCTGAGGTTGTGCAGCACTTGGCACTGAAACTGTTCTGAATGGACAGGTTTTATTCTTAAAATCCTATGGTATGTCTGATCTCTCTTGAATGACATCAGAGAAATTTTACATCTATTTTTGTCTCCAGGATGTTTCTAAGAATTACACTGCAGTATGAATTTATCTCTTGTCATTACTTCTCTCCCTTTAGTATAGTGTCTAATCAGTTGGTCTAAAATTTGCAAAAGGGGACAGAAAAAGTTTTTAAACTCAGAAAACAGGTAGACAGATTTTATGCCTAGCACAGGATTAAAGTCTCAATCCTAGAGTACAAGTTTAAGCAGTAGTGTTGTATGACTCAGAATGGTGCTTCATGTTTCAACTCATTGCTGTGAATATGCAGAAAGCTGTAGCTTTTCATTAAATCAAAATGGAATACAACAAGCAAACATACCCCGCCTGCCCATCCTGTTTGACTTTCTTCTATGTGCTGTTGATTCTGAAAAACAAAACCAAATGTACAATCTTTTAAGAAATTCAAGAATGAGTTTATGGAAATTAAAAATCTTAAAATAAAAAAATCAACAACCACCTGTAAAAATGTATTTTAGGACACTTGCTATGAATGTTCAGGGACTTAAGGGTTGTCTGAGGCAAATAATATTATTGTATTAATACCATTATGTTAAAATATTCTTTTTTAACCACTGTCATCAGAACTAAATAAAAGCTGAAGTAATTTTTTTAACCTTATGCAACATTTTCACTGAAAGCAAGAATTAACAAATACTTAATCTCATGAATTTTTCATCAAAAAAGCCTGAGTAAAATAATTTCAGGAATAATAATACTAAAAATCTGTGTCAGATTCTCAGCTAGTTAATTTGACATATTTCCTTTCATTTCAAAGCTGTGATGTTGATTTATAACACATATAACATGACTACTAGGTACATCTTTTAAACAAACCTTAAAACCACAAACCAAATACTTTATCTAAGTAAATAGAAATCAAGGGTCTCTGTACCTGGTGCTCAGATTACAGATATTAAAGGACCTGATTTTCAACAGTTTAAAAAAATCTCAGAAATAAAGTATTTAGAAAATGAATTAAGGGTAGGCATCAAAAATCAACCAGGGTATCATACCCTGAGACTATGAATGTAAGTTTAGCATGTCTCAAGTCCTTGTAACATTCTTAAAGCTGATTTTAAAAAAGACTTCTGCTGAGCGTAAATGGATAAGAACCTCCTGCAGCTAAAGGTACATCTTTATTTATGTTTTACTTCTAAAGTTTCTAGTGCATTTTCAATACTTTCCTGAGACTTTTTCATTGAAGAGTATAATATCTTGTTTGTTAGATGGAGTGATTTAATAATTCTGCATTCAGTCAATGCATTTCTTTTTTTATCTTGCAAACTTTTCTTTATGCTGTTCATTGAATACGGTATTTCTTAACTGTCTGAAATAAACTCAACAAATTTGCTTTCCAAAGACTATGGTTTGTATTTGTTATTCTCAGTGTAATCTCATTAACATTCAGAATCATGCTTTCTCCCTTTAAACTTAGTCCCTGCAAAGTGACTTATCTGAGAAAAAGTTGCAAGTACTTGCCCCTTAGAAGGCTGTTTAGTACTTCACAGTGGCTCCACTGAGCTATTAACTCAGAAGATGGATTTTATTTCTTTTATAAGATAAATAAAATAGGATGTGTTGGTTTGTATCTATATCCTAAATTTATTTTCCTTTCTTTAAATTAAGGCTCCGATCTTGATGACATAGTCCGTTAAGGATATATTTAACTTCCCTCGTTTGAGTAGTCCCATTGACCTCTATGGGATTTTTCTGTCTATTAAAGTATTTACAGAATTTAATTAGAGAACTGGCATCTCCATAGGAAATCCCAATTTCACAAACACATGCCTAGCTTTTACTCACATGAATAGTTCCACAGAAGTCATACTGGTTTCGATGGTCTATTCACATGAACAAGACTCAAACGAGAACCTTTTTGATGAATCGACACTTTAGGAACATCTTGTAGATTACATTTTGTTATTAATTTCAAGCACATAAAGCCTAGCACATTTATTGTATATTAGTCTCAATTTAATCTGAAATCAACAAGAGAACTGTTTTTGCCAATGGAAACATACAGAGATATACTTTCTAACGGCAAATAGAGCTAATGCAGCACTCCCATCTGTTCACACTCCTTCAATTGGCCATTTGTGCAAACTTTAATGTGATAAAAGCATTGTATCACTGTATAAATATAGAGTTATAGAAACGTCAGTAGTGACTCCATAAATAAGGTTTCATGGAGAAATGCAATTAAACAAGGATAATGAACACAGTCCTGCAAGATGTTAATTGCTCTGGTCTAGTTCCAGAAAAGCAATTAAGCACATGCTTAATTTTAAACACATAAATAGACCTACTGAAATAAATAAAACTGCTTACATGCTTAAAGTTAAGCTTGTGTTAAAGTTCTTTGGTTGATTGTGGTAGAATCCTAAAAAAACTGTCCCTGTTTTTTTGTTTTTTTGTTTGGTTGGTTGTTGGTTTTTTTTTTTTGTTTTTTTTTTTGTTTTTTTTTTAAATTTGCAACAACTGTAATATCATAGAGGAATAAAAATTATTTTCAGCTTGGAAAGTTTGTGTCAATAAACTCTGAATTTACAATGTATCAATCATACAGAACACTTTTATAAGTATTCTTGCCTTTTATTTCTCATTAGTTCCAGGTTTCACCCTAATGCTAGTTTTTATAAGTGTTCTG
>JAVHNC010070703.1:42893-55059 GCA_034782935.1 Micropsitta keiensis | reverse complement strand
TTGTTTCCTGAAAACACATTAGCTGACTGTATCCTAATCAAAATGAATAGCAATTGAGCAAACATCAACTGTGGTTACAGGCATTTATGGCACATAAATAGTAATGTGTGTTCATAAATTCAATCTGAAAAAAACCACAAGTGCCTGTATCAAAGGCTTGGCCAGATTATCCATTATCGAAAATTGCAGACAAACCAAATTCAATATAATCATATCATTGCCTCTATCAAGCAGCAGTTCATACTTAACTTGCATTCACATACATTATAGCTTCAACTTAACATGTGCCTGAAATAATTCTTTATAGTCTTTACTCACAGTCTTCCTTTCAGTATCTTTACACCATAAAGTACCATAAATATAAAAAATAAATCTCTACACTTCTTCTTCTTTGCTTTTTCATATACAGCACGACCCTTATAGCAGCTATGAGCCCAGGCACTGGAATCACAATTTGGGCTATGTGCTTCCTTTTCTCTTTGCTTCCTTTTCTCTTTCCCATATGCTGCTCCCCAGTCCAGTTTGCCAGATCAGATCCTGGTTCTAGCTGTGTTGATCTCTCCCATATTTCCATTTTATCCCACCTAGTTCAGTCAACATATCCCAATTTTTTTTCTTGTCCATCCATAACGCAAACACTGAATTAAATATTTGCAAGTAGATTTCATACTTTCTCCAAAGGAATTCCTAATTTCCTCAGGCATCAAGAACTGTGAAAAATAAATACAACCTTAGACAGCAAACATGTTTGCTTATACTTGAGATGGGATCCATCTCATTTAACATTCACAGAATCTCAAAAATCACAGAATCACGGAAGGGTTGAGGTTGGAAGGAACCACCAGGTGTCATCTAGTCCAACCTCTCCACTCAAGCAGGGTCACCTATGGCACACTTATTGCTCAGGATTGTGTTCAAACAGCTCTTTATCTCCAGTGTAGGAGGCTCCACAACCTCTTTAGGATCCTATTCCAAAGCTCAATCACCCTCACAGTAAAGAAGTTCTTCCTCATGTTCAGGTGGAACTTCTTGTGTTTTAGTGTATGCACATTGCCTCTTGTCCTGTCACCTGGCACCACCAAGAAGAATCTGGCCTATCCTCTTAATATCCCCCCTTCAGATAAGTATGCACATTGATCAGATCCTAAGTGAGCCTCCTCTAGGCTGAACAGGTACAGCTTCCTCAGCCTTTCCTCATATGAGAGATGCTCCAGACCTTAATCATTCCAGTAGCCCTTGGCTGGAGTTGCTTCAGAAGCTTCATGTCTCTCTTACACTGAGGAGCACAGAACTGGACACAAATCCAGGTGAGGCCTCACCAGGGCTGAGTAGAGAGGGAGGAGATTTCTGTTTTGCTGCTTGTGCACAGGACTTGTGTTTGGCTCATTTCTAGAGCTGCGATGCTCAGGTGCTGCTTCTGGGTATGGAGAGTTTCTGAGCTAGGACTATTTAGGGTGTGCTCAGGGGCAGGACGGCCTGGCTTGTCTGGGTGCATGTTTCTTTGTGTGCTGAACAACGGGAGAACGCAGTGCCCGCACTAACTGCTGTGTGCTGTTCCCTTGGCAGATGATGCCTTCATCAACCCCCATCTCCAGAGGATTTTTGAACGCGTACGCCAGAGTGCTGACTTCATGCCAATAAAGCAGATGATGGTGAGGAATGATCCTTCCTACTTACTGGGGAGGAGGGACAATGAAAGAATAAATGTCACCTGTGACATGCCTTGGAAGGGAAGTGGATGGGCATGCATCTCTAAGAGTATCCTTTCACTACTGTTACATGTTTTCAGTTGTGTGTAACATCTGATTCCTTTCCTCAGTTACTTGTTGCTGTTTCTCTTCAAAACACTAAAGCTCAGCTTTCGACAGAGGGGAAAATTGGGGGGGGGATATGTCCCAAGACTGCTGATGGAACAGGATGTTGCCTACAAATATGATTATAGGGTCTTGTTGAATGTAGCCTTCTCTTCTGTTTCCTCTCTTGTCTTTCTCATGGGTGTTAGGTCAGTGTCTAGCAGTGCCTATATCCTGTTTTATAAACAGACACGCATTAGTCTGATAGAAAATTAACAGCCACTTTGCCCTTACCTTTTTGGTTAAACCTAACACACCATCGAGGAGAGCCAGAATGAAGCAAACTAAGGTTGCTTTTCCCAGTGTACGTGTTCTTGCTTTCACTCTAATTCTCTCTGTAAATCAAGATGTGAAGGGTGATGCAAAAGGAATTGCGAGCACTGTCTTGTGAAAGACACTGAGCAGAGCCAGGACTTAAGTACGGCAGTCTGGCAATGTGGCAAGAAAGCTGTTTAAGCAGGCTGTGATGTTTAATTGTCGGTATTGCCTTAGAGGGTCACTCTTGCGTGCCTGGGCTGCTTCTGTCCAGCTTGGCAGCATGATGGAAGAGGAGAAATACCTAACTCCTTGCTCATTTTCTGGAAGATACGGTACCAGGAAGGGGACTTCTATACTGCAAAGGCAGCGATGTTTTGTGCTAGAGATCTGTCCTTTCAGCCACAGCAACAGAGCCTCACACAGATATGATCAGCATCTGCTTAGTGCTGGGAGAGCACTGCTGGCTGGACCACTCCTTGTGATAGTGTGCAATGATGAGGAACAGAGGACAATCTGGAAAGCAGGGGGATAGGTACTCAGAACCGCTGTAGGCTGCATGAGTCACCTTTAGAGTAATGGCATTTCCAACAGCAAAATCCTCCATCTTTGCTTCCCATACCCTGATGCTTTCTTCTTGTTTGTAGAAAACTCTGAACAACGATCTTGGCCCCAGCTGGAGGAATAAACTGGAGTCCTTTGAAGAACGTCCCTTTGCTGCTGCCTCAATTGGTCAGGTTCACCTGGCACGCTTAAAAAACGGAAAAGAAGTTGCCATGAAAATCCAGGTGAGCTTTAGGAGACCAGCCTTTTCTCTTGCCTGTGCCCAGAGAACGGCAGGGATGCTGCATAAGTATGGTTAGTAGATGGATAAGGAACATTTTAATGCAAGTGAATATTTGGGTCCAGCAATATCTTAACTAGTGCAAACAGAGGGGAAAGATGGAAAAGTTCACTGCAGAATGAGGGTAATGGTGGTGAGGGACCCCTTTTACTTTTAGATTTTATCTTACTCTGTACAACCAAGTCAGCTAGTCTCACCACTGTCCTCTCCTATTCTGTTCTGCAGTACCCTGGAGTTGCCCAGAGCATCACCAGTGATGTTAACAACCTGATGACTGTCCTGAGCATGAGCAATATTCTCCCTGAAGGTAAGGAGAGAGAGCCCCTTGGCAGGCCCTGTGTTCCTGCTGGCATGTGTTGAGTTCTGCCAATCCCTTTCAAGCAGCACACTGCCTATGGTCTCTCCATAGACTGAAAGGAGGAAACAGTGAAAAGGACTTCAGAATTGTTAAGCCTGCCCAGGAGCACATCTCCTGCAGTAGGGGTAGTGGCTGTGGGCAGTGGGTGCAGGGCCAGTCTGGGGAGCCATGCTCTGCTCCCCTCTTGCTGCAGAGCTGCCGCTGCCTGTGCTGGGCACGTGCCTGCTCCCATGTCCACTCGGTGGAAGTGTACCTGGGGTGTTTTTTCATGGCTAGGTATAGGCATGCACCTCACACAGTGGTGCCTGGGCAAGGCCATGCAGAGGCTGCTGCCAGATCTGGCTCAAGAAGTAGACTGGTTTTCCAGCCTCAAGATGGAGAAGACTGGACTTGGCAGCTCAGGCCCTGGCTATGTGCTGCTGCAGCTCAGTGTTAGTCATGCTGTTTCTGCCTAGCAGTGCCTATTCCTAGTGGTAGGCAGATACGGTCTGGAGCTTTTTATGCTCTTGCCTGGGGTGGTGTTTGGGTCCTTTCACTCTTGGTGTGTATCTGTGCACAGCCATGCCAAGACAGGGAACAGGCAGCTTGGGCTGTGGGGTGGGAGCCAGGGGAGGACAGAGCCCTGCACAAGAGCAGTGTGGATGTACATTGATTTAGGATCAGCTGTGTAGCCTTGGCCTGGGATTATTCAGAGAACCTGCATCTAGTTGGAAACGTGCTTTAGCTCTCTGGGGCCTCTTGTATTCAGCTGCAGCTCTGGAAAGCTTAGCCTGGGGGTTCTTCTTTCTAAACTTATTGTCTTCTCTGCTGTTTAACTTTCAGGTTTGTTCCCTGAGCACCTGATTGAAGTTGTGAGCAGAGAGCTGGCCCTGGAGTGTGACTACCTGAGAGAAGCTGCCTGTGCAAGGAAATTCCAGTATGTTCACATCACTGCCTTCCCCTCCTCCCTGGCAGAGCATGAGACTCAAAAAGTCCTTGGTAAGAGTGAACATTACTGAGCAACAACTAAAACCATTGGTGTTATCAGCGCTGTTCCCAGGCTGAAAGTCAAAAACACAGCACTGCACCAGCTACTTAGAAGGAGAAAGATAACGACTACTGCTGAAAGCAAAACAAAGCCCCAGCAGTATCTAGGACCCCCCTCCATCTCCTCCCCATCCCTGATTCTTATCCCTCTGAGGGTGCCTGAGCACAGTCACTGTATCTCACAAGTGAGATTCCACCAGAGCTGAGAATAATGAGTCTGCTATTTTGATGGCTGTCACCAAATAGTTCAGGACTGCCTTTGCACCTGCATCAGGACTGCCAGAAAACACCCAGTTTGGAGCAGTGTCTATAATCTACCAATTGTGGACATGCAGTATCACTTCACTCCTTCTCACACTGACCAGAAGGGTTGAGGGTGGCCCCTACCTGGCTCGAAATGCCCTTGGGTGGGGAGTATTCTGGAGGGTAGATTTTGTCTACTTAAGCCCACCAGCACTTTTGGATCATTGAATAATGCTGTGTTTGAGCATTTTCGGAATCTCCCCACTGCCCCAGTCCTGTCATCCCATCTGTGCTAAGCACTTACAATCAACTGAGGGAAGCAGAGTGAAGAGGAAGTATTTAATAAATTTTAAATGCTCAGTAATACTAAGGCCATAAATGATAGAATCACCCTAACCCTAACTCTAACCCTAACACTAACACTAACCCTAAACCCTAACCCTAAACCCTACCCCTAACACTAACCCTAACCCCTAACCCTAACTTAACAACTAATCCTAACCCTAACACTAACACTAACCATTAACCGTAACCCAAAACCTAACCCTAACAGGTAACCCAAACCCTTAACCCTAACCCTTAACCCTAACACTACACCCTAACACTAACATTAACACTAATACCTAACCCTAACCGTAAGCCTAATCCAAAACCTAAATCTAACATTAACACCTAACCCTAACACTAACCCTAAACCTAACACTAACCCCTAACCCTAAACCCAAACGCTAACCCTAACACTGAACATAACCCCTAACACTAAACGTAACCCTAAACCTAACCTTAAACCTAACCCCAACCACAATCCTAACCCCTAAACCTAACCCTAACTCCTAAAACTAACCCTAACCGCAAACCTAACCCTACAAATGAACCTAACCCTAACCCCTAACAATAACCCTAACCTGTACCCATAAACCTAACTCTAACCCCTAAACACTAACCCTAACCCTAGTCTCATTAACCCTAACCCTTAACACTAACCCTAACCCTACACCCTAACCCTAACACCTAACCCTACCTGTAAGCCTAAGCCTAACCCTAACTCTAAACCCTAATCCTAACCCCTAACCCTAACACAACACTAACCCTAACCCTTAACCTGAACCCTTAACCCTAACCCTAAACCTTAAACCTAACCCTACACACTACAACTAACACTAACCCTAATACATAACCCTAACCGTAAGCCTAACACTAAGCCTAAACCTAAAACTAACCCTAAAAACTAACCCTAAACCTAACCCCTAACCCTACACCTACACCAACCCTAACCAAACCCAAACACTAACCCTAAACCGTAAAACTAACCCTAAACCTAAACGTAACCCTAAACCTAACCTTACCCCTAACCCCAACCCTAACCCTAAACCCTAACCCTAACAAAAACCCCTAAACCTAACGCCTAAAACTAACCATAAACCTAACCGAAAACCTAACCCTAACCGTAAACCGAACACTAACCCTAAACCATAACCCTAAAAATAACCCTAACGCATATACTTAAACCTAACCCTAACCATTAAACACTAACCCTAACTCTAGTCTCATTAACCCTAACCCTTAACAGTAACCCTAACCCTACACCCTAACCCTAACTCTAATACCTAAACCTAACCGTAAGCCTAATCCTAACCATAAACTTAACCCTAACCCCTACAACTAACCCTAACCGTAACACCTAACCCCAACACTAACCCTAAACCTAAACCTAACACTAACCCCTAAACCTAAACCCAAACGCTAACCCTAACACTATCCCTAACCCCTAACCCTAAACGTAACCCTAAACCTAACCTTAACCCCAACCCCAACCTTAACCCTAAACCTAACACCTAAACCTAACCCCTAAAACTAACCCTAACCAAACCCTACACCTAAACCTAATCCTAACTCTAAAAATAACCCTAACCCGTACCCCTAACCCTAACCCCCAAACCCTAATCCTAACCCTAACCCTAGACTCATTAACCCTAACCCTTAACCCTAACCCTAGCACTACACCCTAAACCTAAACCTAATACCTAACCCTAACCGTAAGCCTAAGATTAAGCCTAACCCTAAACCTAACACTAACCACTAACCCTAACCCCTAACCCTAACACAAAACCCTAACACTAACCCAACCCTAACCCAACACTAACAATGACCCTAAACCTAAACCCTAAACCTAACGCTAAACGTAACCCTAACCATAACCGTAACCCTAACCCCAACCCGAACCCCAACCACAACCCCAACCACAACCCTAACCCTAAAACTAAACCCTAACGCCAAAAGCTAACACTAACACTAAAACCTAACCCTACCACTAACCCTAAACCCTAATCACTAACCCTAATCCTAAACATAACCCTAACACCTAACCCTAACCCTAACACTAACCCTAACCATAAACCTAACCCTAACCCTAAACCTAACTCCTAACGCTAACCCCAAACACTAACCCTAACCCTAAAACCTAACCGTAACACTAACCCTAACCCCTAACCCTAACCACTAACCCTAATCCTGAACTTAAGCCTAACATTAACACCTAACCCTAACACCAACACTAACCCTAAACCTAACCCCAAATGCTAACCCTAACCCTAAAAGCTAACACTAACCCTAACCCTTAATCCTAACCACTAACCCTAATCCTAAACCTAACCCTAACATTAACACGTAACCCTAACCCTAACACTAACCCTAACCCTAAACCCTAACCCTAAACCTAACCCTAACCCTTAACCCTAAACCCTAACACTAACCCTAACCCCTAACCCTAAACGTAACCCTAAACCTAACCTTAACCCTAACCCCATCCCCAAACCTAACCCTAACCCCTAACCCTACAGCAGAGAAAGTGCAGCATGTATGTTTGCCATCTGCTCCCATAGCTTAAAAGCCAGGACAGAAAGGGGGTGCTGGGCCTCTTCTGCACACGGGGAGCTTTGAAACGCTACAACAGACTTTCATGTCACTCCTTGCTTTTCCAGCAAAACACGATTGAATGGGATCTCTCTCACAAGGCTCTCAGCTGTACAGCAACAGAGAGAATGCAGCATGTTTGTTTGCCCTCTGCTCCCAGATCAGAAGAAGCAGGACAGAAAGGTGGTGCTGTGTCTCTTCTGCTCACAGGAAGGTTTCAAATGCAGCAACACACTTTCATGTCACTCCTTGCTTTATGAGCAAAACACCAATTGAATGGAATCTCTGTCACATGACTCTCAGCTGTACAGAGGCAGAGAGAGTGTAGCATGTATGTTTGCCCTCTCCTCCCACATCAGAGGAGGCAGGACAGAAAAGTGGTGCTGTTTCCCTTCTGCACACAGGGAGGTTTGAAACGCTGCAACAGACTTCCATGTCACTCCTTGCTTTCCCACCTAAAACCCCATTTGAATGTAACCTCTGTCACACTGCTCTCAGATCTACAGCAGCAGAGAGAGTAGGGCATGTAGGTTTTTCCTCTGCTCCCACAGCAGAGGAGCTACGCCAGAAAGCTGGTGCTGTGCCTCTTCTGCACACAGGGAGATTTGCAACGATTAAACAGGCTTTCATGTCACTCCTTTCTTGACCACCTAAACCAGCATTTGATTGGAATCACTGTCACACGGCTCTCAGCTGTACAGGAGCAGAGAGAGTGCTGCATGTGTGTTTACCCTCTGCCCCCACATCAGAGGAGGCAGGACAGAAAGGTGGTGCTGTTTCCCTTCTGCACACAGGGAGGTTTGAAATGCTGCAACAGACTTTCATGTCACTCCTTGCTTTCCCACCTAAACCACCTTTTGAATGGAATCACTGTCACACGGCTCTCAGCTGTACAGCAGCAGAGAAAGTAGAACAAGCATGTTTGTCCTCTGCTCCCACAGTCGAGGAGCTAGGACTGAAAGCGAGTGTTGTGCCTCTTCTGCACACAAGAAGATTTGCAACAGTCGAACAGACTTTCGTGTCACTCCTCCCTTTACCACCAGAAAGTCCATTTGAATGAACCTTTGTCAAAAGGCTCTCAGCCGTACAGCAGCAGAGAGAGTAGAGCATGTATATTTGTCCTCTGCTCCCAAAGACAAGGAGCCAGGACAGATAGGTGGTGCTGTGCCTCTTCTGGACACAGGGAGCTTTAAAACGGTGGAACAGACTTTCATGTCACTCTTCGTTTTCAGACCTAGAACACCATTTGAATGGAACCTCTGTTTCATGGATCTCAGCTGTACAACAGCAGAGAGAGAAGAGCATGTATGATTGCCCTCTGCTCCCACAGCAGAGGACCCAGGACAGAAAGGTGGTGCTGTGCCTCTTCTGTACACAGGGAGCTTTGAAACGGTGGAACAGATATTCATGTCACTCCTCACTTTAGCATCAAAAAGTGCAATTGAGTCTAACCTCTGTGATGCGGCTCTCAGCTGTACAGCAGCAGAGTCCAACATGTATGTTTGTCCTCTGCTCCCACAGCCGAGGAGCCAGGACATAAAGCTGGTTCTGTGCCTCTTCTGCATATAGTGAGCTTTGCAACGGTGGAATAGACATTGCTGTTGCTCCTCGCTTTCCCACCTAAAAGTTCATTTTATTTGAACCTCTGCAGAGCCCTTCTCAGCTGTCCTGCAGCAGAGTCAGTAGAGCACAAATGTTTGGTGTGTACTCCCACATTCGAGGAGCCAGGACAGAAAGCTGTTGCTGTGCCTCTTCTGCACACAGGGAGTTTTGAAATGGTGCCACCTGCATTGCTGTTGCTCCTCGCTTTCCCACCTAAAAGTCCATTTGAATCTAAACATCTGCTGCTCTCACTCTCATCTGTCTGACAGCAGAGTGTGTAGAGCATGTATGTTTGGCCTCTGCTCCCACAGCGGAGGAGCCAGGAGAGAAAGCTGGTGCTGTGCCTCTTCTGCACACAGTGAGCTTTGTTACTTTGCCACTTGCATTGCTGTCGCTCCTTGCTTTCCCACCTAAAATTCCATTTGATTTGAACCTCTGTGGAGACCCTCTAGTATGTCCTGCAGCAGAGTCAGTATCTCACAACTGTTTGGCATCTGCACCCACAGCCGAGGAGCCAGGTCAGAAAACTGGTGCTTTGCCTCTTCTCCACACAGTGAGTTTTGCAGGTGGTCTGTTGCTGAGGTGAGCAGCTCGAGAGAGGACGCCTTCAGCACCGGAGCAGGGGCAAGCTCAGCGTCCAGGAGCCTCAACTCAGAGCTGCGAGAGCCATCGAGGGAGCCTCAGGTCCTCGACAGGACTTGCCCCAGAACCAGCAGCTCCACTGACACGAGCAGCTGACTCACAAGGGGCGGAGCCAGAAGGAGCGGCACCAGCCCTGACTACTTAAAAACCTGCCCCAGGTAGCGCAAGCGACCGGGAGCATGGCAAGCAGGGTCGGTCGATGCAGTTTGCGCCGGCAGGTGAGCGGGATGGTGAGCACTCGTCGTATGACCAGGGCCCAGTCTGGGAGCTCTGCTCTGACTGCCCCGACAGTGGCCAGCGTAGGCACCCAGAGATGAGAGGGGAGGCTGCAGCACAGAGCTCGGAGTGTAGAGAGTGCCTGCACCAGTCTCCTGAGGGAACGCTGCACAAGGGGCAGGGCTGCACTAGGTGCTCCTTGGTGGAGCTCCTCCTGCAGCAGGTGGCTGAGCTGTGGGATGCTATCAATAGGCTGCAAGATGCCAGGGAAGCTGAGAGGAAGCAGGAATGCGTGCTCCAGGCCCAAACGGTTCAGGGACATCAAGCGTCCCCTGCAGCTCATGGAGGAGAGAGGGAGGCCATCAACCCAGGGAGCTGGGAAACAGTAATGAAGAAAACCAACAGTAAAATGAGGAAGAGGACAATTAAAAGCAAGGGGCTTCCTCCTAAATCTGTTGTCCCCACCCGGAACTGCTTTGCTGTCCTGCAGGGGGTGAAGGAGGAAATGCACTCGCACCAGAAACAACCAGCTGATGCACTGGTAAAGAAGATCACTACTGGTGCTGCGAGGAGAAAGAGGTGGGTTATAGTGGTAGGGGACTCTACTTTGAAAGGGACAGAAGCACTCATTTGCCAGCCTGACCCAGTCTCGAGGGAGGTGTGTTGCCTATCTGGGGCATGGATCAGGGATGCTGCAGAGAGGCTGCCTGCTCTAGTAGGTCTCACAGACTATTACCCAATTCTAGGAATCCATGTGGGTTCTAGTAATGTTGATAGCAGTAGTCTGCAGAATATAAAGAAGGACTACAGAGCCCTGGGAGAGGTGGTTAGGGGCTCTGGAGCTCAGACAGTCTTTTTGTCGATTCTCCAGGATACAGGGGAGGACCTTAGAAAAGTTAGGATGATAGACCACGTTAATAAATGGTTAAAAGGGTGGTGTCATTGTCAGGGGTTTGGATGTCTTGAACACGGGAACCAGGTTTGTAGGCCAGGTCTACTGGGGGCTGGTGGAGCTGCTCTGACAAAGAAGAGGAAGAGAGGTTTTGGTAGGAGGCTTGCCAGACTGGTCAGGGTTGCTTTAAACTAGATGTGTTGGGGAAGGGCAGCATCATTCCATCCCAACACACCCAGTCAGTTGCAAGTACCTTTAATAAATGCTCGGAGCAATGTAGAGACACTCCAGCTGCTCCAGCAAATGAGCCGGCTTCATTTGGAGCTCGGCTCAGATGCCTCTATACAAATGCCCGTAGCATGGGGAACAAACAAGAGGAATTAGAGATGTGTGCACATCTATGGGGGTATGATATAATAGGCATCACAGAAACACATGATATGTGTTATAAATATTATCATGATATTTAAATATGTGCCATAAATATCATCGAGATATATAAATATCTTTAACAAGGAGTGAGTCAGAAATAGTTAAACCTTACAAAATCTATTAAGACAGTATTTTTGAGGGGCAGGGCTTTGCGGTTTTACCAATTAGGAACCCACTTCAAGTAGATGTAAACAACTTCATAGATTTTTCTGCATTCATCTTTGTAAGTCATTTTACCAGAAGACTTGAACTTGAATGAAAGTAGTGCATGAAAGTTGCTTCATTGTAAATGAAACCAGAAGATGAGTATTTAAGAAAGAAATGAGCCAAGCTTTAGACTGTGAGAACAAGTATTTTCTATGCAGCAGATACTTGAGAGTAGTTAGGCTAATATTTAACTATCAAATAATCACAGTTTCAAAATCAAACAAAAAACATTCACACAAACAAGACAGAGAAGTCTTCTGCAGAGTATTTAAAAGATAAAATCACTAACCTTCAAGTTTTTAAAAAGGAAATTATTCCACTTTAGTACTCAAATCAAAACAGAGACAGAAAGCAGAGATGTGCTTTTAAAAACGTTTTGCTGTTGAGAAAAGCTCAACATGAGAAACATTGAAAAGACAGTGTAGCACAGAGGAGTGATAACCAGTCATGTCTACATTCAGATCATACAGAACACCATTAATTTTCAATGCAGTGGGTAGTGCAGAGAAAGAACATGCAAATAAGCAGCTACCAAGGCAGGTAATATAGTGCCTGCCCTGTGCTTTGCCCTGAAGCACCAAATAGTGCAGCCACATCTTTAATCACGAGACTGATTAACACAAGTTATTCAGGTCCCTAAAAATAAGCACAAATGGAATAATCAAAACATCTAAATATTAATT